>JAKIJQ010000537.1:0-35011 GCA_023373905.1 Rhizoglyphus robini | reverse complement strand
TGATATGGACAGTTACGGCACTCATACGAACAGTTATCCTCGTACTGATACTTTTTTGAGTATCAGTCTGAGGATGATTTGCGGCACTGATATGGACATTTGCGCCACCGATATAGACAGTTGCGGCACTGTTATGGACAGTTGCGGCACCGATATGGATAGTTGCGGCACCGATATGGAGAGTTGCGGCACTGATATGGACAGTTGCAGCACTGATATGGATAGTTGCGGCACCGATATGGACAGTTGCGGCACCGATATAGACAGTTGCGTCACTGATATGGACAGTTACGGCACTCATACGAACAGTTATCCTCGTACAGATACTTTTTTGAGTATCAATCTGAGGATGATTTGCGGCACTGATATGGACATTTGCGGCACCGATATAGACAGTTGCGGCACTCATACGAACAGTTATCCTCGTACTGATACTTTTTTGAGTATCTGTCTGAGAATGAATTGCGGCACTGCAATGGACATTTGCGGCACCGATATGGACAGTTGCGGCACTGATATGGACAGTTGCAGCACTGACATGGATAGTTGCGGCACCGATATGGACAGTTGCGGCACCGATATGGACAGTTGCGGCACTCATACGAACAGTTATCCTCGTACTGATACTTTTTTGAGTTTCAGTCCGAGGATGAGTTGCGGCACCGATATGGACAGTTGCGGCACCGATATGGACAGTTGCGGCACTGATATGGACAGTTGCGGCACTGATATGGATAGTTGCGGCACCGATATGGACAGTTGCGGCACCGATATGGACAGTTGCGGCACTGATATGGATAGTTGCGGCACTGATATGGATAGTTGCGGCACCGATATGGACAGTTGCGGCACCGATATGGATAGTTGCGGGACCGATATGGACAGTTGCGGCACCGATATGGATAGTTGCGGCACCGATATGGACAGTTGCGGCACTGATATGGACAGTTACAGCACTCATACGAACAGTTATCCTCGTACTGATACTTTTTTGAGTATCAGTCCGAGGATGAGTTGCGGCACTGATATGGATAGTTGCGGCACCGATATGGACAGTTGCGGCACCGATTAGGACAGTTGCGGCACTGATTTGGATAGTTGTGGCACTCATAGGAACAGTTATCCTCGTACTGATACTTTTTTGAGTATCAGTCTGAGAATGAATTGCGGCACTGATATGGATAGTTGCGGCACCGATATGGACAGTTGCGGCACTGATATGGACGGTTGCAGCACTGACATGGATAGTTGCGGCACCGATATGGACAGTTGCGGCACCGATATGGACAGTTGCGGCACCGATATGGACATTTGCGGCACCGATATGGACAGTTGCGGCACCGATATGGACAGTTGCGGCACTGATATGGATAGTTGCGGCACCGATATGGACAGTTGCGGCACCGATATGGATAGTTGCGGCACCGATATGGGTAGTTGCGGCCCCGATATGGATAGTTGCGGCACCGATATGGAGAGTTGCGGCACTGATATGGACAGTTGCAGCATTGATATGGATAGTTGCGGCACCGATATGGACAGTTGCGGCACCGATATGGACAGTTGCGGCACTGATATGGACATTTGCGGCACCGATATGGACAGTTGCGGCACTGATATGGACAGTTGCAGCACTGACATGGATAGTTGCGGCACCGATATGGACAGTTGCGGCACCGATATGGACAGTTGCGGCACTGATATGGACAGTTGCAGCACCGATATGGACATTTGCGGCACCGATATGGACAGTTGCGGCACCGATATGGACAGTTGCGGCACTGATATGGACAGTTGCGGCACTCATAGGAACAGTTATCCTCGTACTGATACTTTTGAGTATCAGTCTGAGGATGATTTGCGGCACTGATATGGACATTTGCGGCACTGATATTGACAATTGCGGCACTGTTATGGACAGTTGCGGCACTGATATGGACAGTTGCGGCACTGTTATGGACAGTTGCGGCACCGATATGGATAGTTGCGGCACCGATATGGATAGTTGCGGCACCGATATGGACAGTTGCGGCACCGATATGGACAGTTGCGGCACCGATATGGACAGTTGCGGCACTGATATGGACAGTTGCGGCACCGATATGGACAGTTGCGGCACCGATATGGACAGTTGCGGCACTGATATGGATAGTTGCGGCACCGATATGGACAGTTGCGGCACCGATATGGACAGTTGCGGCACCGATATGGAAAGTTGCGGCACCGATATGGAAAGTTGCGGCACTGATATGGACAGTTGCGGCACTCATACGAACAGTTATCCTCGTACTGATACTTTTTTGAGTATCAGTCCGAGGATGAGTTGCGGCACTGATATGGACATTTGCGGCACTGATATGGACAGTTGCGGCACTGGTATGGACAGTTGCGGCACCGATATGGATAGTTGCGGCACCGATATGGATAGTTGCGGCACCGATATGGACAGTTGCGGCACCGATATGGACAGTTGCGGCACCGATATGGACAGTTGCGGCACCGATATGGACAGTAGCGGCACTGATATGGACAGTTGCAGCACTGACATGGATAGTTGCGGCACCGATATGGACAGTTGCGGCACCGATATGGACAGTTGCGGCACCGATATGGACATTTGCGGCACCGATATGGACAGTTGCGGCACCGATATGGAAAGTTGCGGCACTGATATGGATAGTTGCGGCACCGATATGGACAGTTGCGGCACCGATATGGACAGTTGCGGCACCGATATGGACAGTTGCGGCACCGATATGGATAGTTGCGGCACCGATATGGAGAGTTGCGGCACTGATATGGACAGTTGCAGCATTGATATGGATAGTTGCGGCACCGATATGGATAGTTGCGGCACCGATATGGACAGTTGCGGCACCGATATGGACAGTTGGGGCACTGATTTGGATAGTTGCGGCACTCATAGGAACAGTTATCCTCGTACTGATACTTTTGAGTATCAGTCCGAGGATGAGTTGCGGCACTGATATGGACATTTGCGGCACTGATATTGACAGTTGCGGCACTGATATGGACATTTGCGGCACCGATATGGACAGTTGCGGCAAAGAATATGGACAGTTGCGGCACTGATATGGATAGTTGCGGCACCGATATGGATAGTTGCGGCACCGATATGGATAGTTGCGGCACCGATATGGAGAGTTGCGGCACTGATATGGACAGTTGCAGCACTGATATGGATAGTTGCGGCACCGATATGGAGAGTTGCGGCACCGATATGGAGAGTTGCGGCACTGATATGGACAGTTGCGGCACTGATATGGACAGTTGCAGCACTGATATGGATAGTTGCGGCACCGATATGGACAGTTGCGGCACCGATATGGACAGTTGCGGCACCGATATGGACAGTTGCGGCACCGATATGGAGAGTTGCGGCACCGATATGGACAGTTGCGGCACTGATATGGACAGTTGCAGCACCGATATGGACATTTGCGGCACCGATATGGACAGTTGCGGCACTGATATGGACAGTTGCGGCACTCATACGAACAGTTATCCTCGTACTGATACTTTTGAGTATCAGTCCGAGGATGAGTTGCGGCACTGATATGGACATTTGCGGCACTGATATTGACAATTGCGGCACTGTTATGGACAGTTGCGGCACTGATATTGACAGTTGCGGCAAAGAATATGGACAGTTGCGGCACTGATATGGATAGTTGCGGCACCGATATGGATAGTTGCGGCACCGATATGGATAGTTGCGGCACCGATATGGAGAGTTGCGGCACTGATATGGACAGTTGCAGCACTGATATGGATAGTTGCGGCACCGATATGGATAGTTGCGGCACCGATATGGACAGTTGCGGCACCGATATGGACAGTTGCGGCACCGATATGGACAGTTGCGGCACCGATATGGACAGTAGCGGCACTGATATGGACAGTTGCAGCACTGACATGGATAGTTGCGGCACTGATATGGACAGTTGCGGCACCGATATGGACAGTTGCGGCACCGATATGGACATTTGCGGCACCGATATGGACAGTTGCGGCACAGATATGGAAAGTTGCGGCACTGATATGGATAGTTGCGGCACCGATATGGACAGTTGCGGCACCGATATGGACAGTTGCGGCACCGATATGGGTAGTTGCGGCACCGATATGGATAGTTGCGGCACCGATATGGAGAGTTGCGGCACTGATATGGACAGTTGCAGCATTGATATGGATAGTTGCGGCACCGATATGGATAGTTGCGGCACCGATATGGACAGTTGCGGCACCGATATGGACAGTTGGGGCACTGATTTGGATAGTTGCGGCACTCATAGGAACAGTTATCCTCGTATTGATACTTTTGACTATCAGTCTGAGGATGATTTGCGGCACTGATATGGACATTTGCGGCACTGATATTGACAATTGCGGCACTGTTATGGACAGTTGCGGCACTGATATTGACAGTTGCGGCAAAGAATATGGACAGTTGCGGCACTGATATGGATAGTTGCGGCACCGATATGGATAGTTGCGGCACCGATATGGATAGTTGCGGCACCGATATGGAGAGTTGCGGCACTGATATGGACAGTTGCAGCACTGATATGGATAGTTGCGGCACCGATATGGACAGTTGCGGCACCGATATGGAGAGTTGCGGCACTGATATGGACAGTTGCGGCACTGATATGGACAGTTGCAGCACTGACATGGATAGTTGCGGCACCGATATGGACAGTTGCGGCACCGATATGGACAGTTGCGGCACTGATATGGACAGTTGCAGCACCGATATGGACATTTGCGGCACCGATATGGACAGTTGCGGCACCGATATGGAAAGTTGCGGCACTGATATGGACAGTTGCGGCACTCATAGGAACAGTTATCCTCGTATTGATACTTTTGACTATCAGTCCGAGGATGAGTTGCGGCACTGATATGGACATTTGCGGCACTGATATGGACAGTTGCGGCACTGTTATGGACAGTTGCGGCACCGATATGGACAGTTGCGGCACTGTTATGGACAGTTGCGGCACCGATATGGAGAGTTGCGGCACCGATATGGATAGTTGCGGCACCGATATGGACAGTTGCGGCACCGATATGGACAGTTGCGGCACCGATATGGACAGTTGCGGCACCGATATGGATAGTTGCGGCACCGATATGGACAGTTGCGGCACCGATATGGACAGTTGCGGCACTGATATGGATAGTTGCGGCACCGATATGGACAGTTGCGGCACCGATATGGACAGTTGCCGCACCGATATGGATAGTTGCGGCACCGATATGGACAGTTGCGGCACTGATATGGACAGTTGCGGCACTCATACGAACAGTTATCCTCGTACTGATACTTTTTTGAGTATCAGTCCGAGGATGAGTTGCGGCACTGATATGGACATTTGCGGCACTGATATGGACAGTTGCGGCACTGTTATGGACAGTTGCGGCACCGATATGGATAGTTGCGGCACCGATATGGATAGTTGCGGCACCGATATGGACAGTTGCGGCACCGATATGGACAGTTGCGGCACTGATATGGACAGTTGCGGCACCGATATGGACAGTAGCGGCACTGGTATGGACAGTTGCAGCACTGACATGGATAGTTGCGGCACCGATATGGACAGTTGCGGCACCGATATGGACAGTTGCGGCACCGATATGGACATTTGCGGCACCGATATGGACAGTTGCGGCACCGATATGGACAGTTGCGGCACTGATATGGATAGTTGCGGCACCGATATGGACAGTTGCGGCACCGATATGGACAGTTGCGGCACCGATATGGATAGTTGCGGCACCGATATGGACAGTTGCGGCACCGATATGGAGAGTTGCGGCACTGATATGGACAGTTGCAGCATTGATATGGATAGTTGCGGCACCGATATGGATAGTTGCGGCACCGATATGGATAGTTGCGGCACCGATATGGACAGTTGCGGCACTGATATGGACAGTTGCGGCACTCATACGAACAGTTATCCTCGTACTGATACTTTTTAGTATCAGTCCGAGGATGAGTTGCGGCACTGATATGGACAGTTGCGGCACTGATATTGACAGTTGCGGCACTGATATGGACATTTGCGGCACTGATATTGACAGTTGCGGCAAAGAATATGGACAGTTGCGGCACTGATATGGATAGTTGCGGCACTGATATGGACAGTTGCGGCACCGATATGGATAGTTGCGGCACCGATATGGACAGTTGCGGCACCGATATGGACAGTTGCGGCACTGATATGGATAGTTGCGGCACCGATATGGACAGTTGCGGCACCGATATGGACAGTTGCGGCACTGATATGGACAGTTACGGCACTCATACGAACAGTTATCCTCGTACTGATACTTTTTGAGTATCAATCTGAGGATGATATGCGGCACTGATATGGACATTTGCGGCACCGATATAGACAGTTGCGGCACTCATACAAACAGTTATCCTCGTACTGATACTTTTTTGAGTATCTGTCTGAGAATGAATTGCGGCACTGATATGGACATTTGCGGCACCGATATGGACAGTTGCGGCACTGATATGGACAGTTGCAGCACTGACATGGATAGTTGCGGCACCGATATGGACAGTTGCGGCACCGATATGGACAGTTGCGGCACTCATACGAACAGTTATCCTCGTACTGATACTTTTTTGAGTTTCAGCCAGAGGATGAGTTGCGGCACCGATATGGACAGTTGCGGCACCGATATGGACAGTTGCGGCACTGATATGGACAGTTGCGGCACTGATATGGATAGTTGCGGCACCGATATGGACAGTTGCGGCACCGATATGGACAGTTGCGGCACTGATATGGATAGTTGCGGCACTGATAAGGATAGTTGCGGCACCGATATGGACAGTTGCGGCACCGATATGGACAGTTGCGGCACTGATATGGACAGTTGCGGCACTGATATGGATAGTTGCGGCACCGATATGGACAGTTGCGGCACCGATATGGACAGTTGCGGCACTGATATGGATAGTTGCGGCACTGATATGGATAGTTGCGGCACCGATATGGACAGTTGCGGCACCGATATGGATAGTTGCGGCACCGATATGGATAGTTGCGGCACCGATATGGACAGTTGCGGCACCGATATGGAAAGTTGCGGCACTGATATGGACAGTTGCAGCACTCATACGAACAGTTATCCTCGTACTGATACTTTTTGAGTATCAGTCCGAGGATGAGTTGCGGCACTGATATGGATAGTTGCGGCACCGATATGGACAGTTGCGGCACCGATTAGGACAGTTGCGGCACTGATTTGGATAGTTGTGGCACTCATAGGAACAGTTATCCTCGTACTGATACTTTTTGAGTATCAGTCTGAGAATGAATTGCGGCACTGATATGGACATTTGCGGCACCGATATGGACAGTTGCGGCACTGATATGGACAGTTGCAGCACTGACATGGATAGTTGCGGCACCGATATGGACAGTTGCGGCACCGATATGGACAGTTGCGGCACTCATACAAACAGTTATCCTCGTACTGATACTTTTTTGAGTTTCAGTCCGAGGATGAGTTGCGGCACCGATATGGACAGTTGCGGCACCGATATGGACAGTTGCGGCACTGATATGGACAGTTGCGGCACTGTTATGGACAGTTGCGGCACTGATATGGACAGTTGCGGCACTGTTATGGACAGTTGCGGCACCGATATGGATAGTTGCGGCACCGATATGGATAGTTGCGGCACCGATATGGACAGTTGCGGCACCGATATGGACAGTTGCGGCACCGATATGGACAGTTGCGGCACCGATATGGACAGTTGCGGCACCGATATGGAAAGTTGCGGCACTGATATGGATAGTTGCGGCACCGATATGGACAGTTGCGGCACCGATATGGACAGTTGCGGCACCGATATGGGTAGTTGCGGCACCGATATGGATAGTTGCGGCACCGATATGGAGAGTTGCGGCACTGATATGGACAGTTGCAGCATTGATATGGACAGTTGCGGCACCGATATGGAGAGTTGCGGCACTGATATGGACAGTTGCAGCATTGATATGGATAGTTGCGGCACCGATATGGATAGTTGCGGCACCGATATGGACAGTTGCGGCACCGATATGGACAGTTGGGGCACTGATTTGGATAGTTGCGGCACTCATAGGAACAGTTATCCTCGTACTGATACTTTTGAGTATCAGTCTGAGAATGAATTGCGGCACTGATATGGACATTTGCGGCACTGATATTGACAATTGCGGCACTGTTATGGACAGTTATCCTCGTACTGATACTTTTTTGAGTTTCAGTCCGAGGATGAGTTGCGGTACTGATATGGATAGTTGCGGCACCGATATGGACAGTTGCGGCACCGATATGGAAAGTTGCGGCACTGACATGGATAGTTGCGGCACCGATATGGACAGTTGCGGCACCGATATGGACAGTTGCGGCACTCATACGAACAGTTATCCTCGTACTGATACTTTTTTGAGTTTCAGTCCGAGGATGAGTTGCGGCACCGATATGGATAGTTGCGGCACCGATATGGACAGTTGCGGCACTGATATGGACAGTTGCGGCACTGATATGGATAGTTGCGGCACCGATATGGACAGTTGCGGCACCGATATGGACAGTTGCGGCACTGATATGGATAGTTGCGGCACTGATATGGATAGTTGCGGCACCGATATGGACAGTTGCGGCACCGATATGGATAGTTGCGGGACCGATATGGACAGTTGCGGCACCGATATGGACAGTTGCGGCACCGATATGGACAGTTGCGGCACTGATATGGACAGTTGCGGCACTCATACGAACAGTTATCCTCGTACTGATACTTTTTTGAGTTTCAGTCCGAGGATGAGTTGCGGTACTGATATGGATAGTTGCGGCACCGATATGGACAGTTGCGGCACCGATTAGGACATTTGCGGCACCGATATGGACAGTTGCGGCACCGATATGGAAAGTTGCGGCACTGATATGGAAAGTTGCGGCACTGATATGGATAGTTGCGGCACCGATATGGACAGTTGCGGCACCGATATGGACAGTTGCGGCACTGATATGGACAGTTGCAGCACCGATATGGACATTTGCGGCACCGATATGGACAGTTGCAGCATTGATATGGATAGTTGCGGCACCGATATGGAGAGTTGCGGCACTGATATGGACAGTTGCAGCATTGATATGGATAGTTGCGGCACCGATATGGATAGTTGCGGCACCGATATGGACAGTTGCGGCACCGATATGGACAGTTGGGGCACTGATTTGGATAGTTGCGGCACTCATAGGAACAGTTATCCTCGTATTGATACTTTTGACTATCAGTCTGAGGATGATTTGCGGCACTGATATGGACATTTGCGGCACTGATATTGACAATTGCGGCACTGTTATGGACAGTTATCCTCGTACTGATACTTTTTTGAGTTTCAGTCCGAGGATGAGTTGCGGCGCTGATATGGATAGTTGCGGCACCGATATGGAAAGTTGCGGCACCGATATGGAAAGTTGCGGCACTGACATGGATAGTTGCGGCACCGATATGGACAGTTGCGGCACTGATATGGACAGTTGCAGCACTCATACGAACAGTTATCCTCGTACTGATACTTTTTGAGTATCAGTCCGAGGATGAGTTGCGGCACCGATATGGACAGTTGCGGCACCGATATGGACAGTTGCGGCACTGATATGGACAGTTGCGGCACTGATATGGATAGTTGCGGCACCGATATGGACAGTTGCGGCACCGATATGGACAGTTGCGGCACCGATATGGATAGTTGCGGCACCGATATGGACAGTTGCGGCACCGATATGGACAGTTGCGGCACCGATATGGATAGTTGCGGGACCGATATGGACAGTTGCGGCACCGATATGGACAGTTGCGGCACCGATATGGAAAGTTGCGGCACTGATATGGACAGTTGCAGCACTCATACGAACAGTTATCCTCGTACTGATACTTTTTTGAGTATCAGTCCGAGGATGAGTTGCGGTACTGATATGGATAGTTGCGGCACCGATATGGACAGTTGCGGCACCGATTAGGACATTTGCGGCACCGATATGGACAGTTGCGGCACCGATATGGAAAGTTGCGGCACTGATATGGAAAGTTGCGGCACTGATATGGACAGTTGCGGCACCGATATGGACAGTTGCGGCACCGATATGGACAGTTGCGGCACTGATATGGACAGTTGCGGCACCGATATGGACATTTGCGGCACCGATATGGACAGTTGCGGCACCGATATGGAAAGTTGCGGCACTGATATGGACAGTTGCGGCACTCATAGGAACAGTTATCCTCGTATTGATACTTTTGACTATCAGTCTGAGGATGATTTGCGGCACTGATATGGACATTTGCGGCACTGATATTGACAATTGCGGCACTGTTATGGACAGTTGCGGCACTGATATGGACAGTTGCGGCACTGTTATGGACAGTTGCGGCACCGATATGGATAGTTGCGGCACCGATATGGATAGTTGCGGCACCGATATGGACAGTTGCGGCACCGATATGGACAGTTGCGGCACCGATATGGACAGTTGCGGCACCGATATGGACAGTTGCGGCACCGATATGGACAGTTGCGGCACCGATATGGACAGTTGCGGCACTGATATGGAAAGTTGCAGCACTGACATGGATAGTTGTGGCACCGATATGGACAGTTGCGGCACCGATATGGACAGTTGCGGCACCGATATGGAAAGTTGCGGCACCGATATGGAAAGTTGCGGCACTGATATGGACAGTTGCGGCACTCATACGAACAGTTATCCTCGTACTGATACTTTTTTGAGTATCAGTCCGAGGATGAGTTGCGGCACTGATATGGACATTTGCGGCACTGATATGGACAGTTGCGGCACTGTTATGGACAGTTGCGGCACCGATATGGATAGTTGCAGCACTGACATGGATAGTTGCGGCACCGATATGGACAGTTGCGGCACCGATATGGACAGTTGCGGCACTGATATGGACAATTGCGGCACTGTTATGGACAGTTGCGGCACTGATATGGACAGTTGCGGCACTGTTATGGACAGTTGCGGCACCGATATGGACAGTTGCGGCACCGATATGGACAGTTGCGGCACCGATATGGACAGTTGCGGCACCGATATGGACAGTTGCGGCACCGATATGGACAGTTGCGGCACCGATATGGACAGTTGCGGCACCGATATGGACAGTTGCGGCACCGATATGGACAGTTGCGGCACTGATATGGATAGTTGCGGCACCGATATGGACAGTTGCGGCACCGATATGGACAGTTGCGGCACTGATATGGAAAGTTGCAGCACTGACATGGATAGTTGCGGCACCGATATGGACAGTTGCGGCACCGATATGGACAGTTGCGGCACCGATATGGACATTTGCGGCACCGATATGGACAGTTGCGGCACCGATATGGACAGTTGCGGCACTGATATGGATAGTTGCGGCACCGATATGGACAGTTGCGGCACCGATATGGACAGTTGCGGCACCGATATGGACAGTTGCGGAACCGATATGGATAGTTGCGGCACCGATATGGAGAGTTGCGGCACTGATATGGACAGTTGCAGCATTGATATGGATAGTTGCGGCACCGATATGGATAGTTGCGGCACCGATATGGACAGTTGCGGCACCGATATAGACAGTTGCGTCACTGATATGGACAGTTGCGGCACTCATAGGAACAGTTATCCTCGTACTGATACTTTTGAGTATCAGTCTGAGGATGATTTGCGGCACTGATATGGACATTTGCGGCACTGATATTGACAATTGCGGCACTGTTATGGACAGTTGCGGCACTGATATTGACAGTTGCGGCAAAGAATATGGACAGTTGCGGCACTGATATGGATAGTTGCGGCACCGATATGGATAGTTGCGGCACCGATATGGATAGTTGCGGCACCGATATGGAGAGTTGCGGCACTGATATGGACAGTTGCAGCACTGATATGGATAGTTGCGGCACCGATATGGACAGTTGCGGCACCGATATAGACAGTTGCGTCACTGATATGGACAGTTACGGCACTCATACGAACAGTTATCCTCGTACTGATACTTTTTGAGTATCAATCTGAGGATGATATGCGGCACTGATATGGACATTTGCGGCACCGATATAGACAGTTGCGGCACTCATACAAACAGTTATCCTCGTACTGATACTTTTTTGAGTATCTGTCTGAGGATGATTTGCGGCACTGATATGGACATTTGCGGCACCGATATAGACAGTTGCGGCACTGATATGGACAGTTGCAGCACTGACATGGATAGTTGCGGCACCGATATGGACAGTTGCGGCACCGATATGGACAGTTGCGGCACTCATACGAACAGTTATCCTCGTACTGATACTTTTTTGAGTTTCAGCCAGAGGATGAGTTGCGGCACCGATATGGACAGTTGCGGCACCGATATGGACAGTTGCGGCACTGATATGGACAGTTGCGGCACTGATATGGATAGTTGCGGCACCGATATGGACAGTTGCGGCACCGATATGGACAGTTGCGGCACTGATATGGATAGTTGCGGCACTGATAAGGATAGTTGCGGCACCGATATGGACAGTTGCGGCACCGATATGGACAGTTGCGGCACTGATATGGACAGTTGCGGCACTGATATGGATAGTTGCGGCACCGATATGGACAGTTGCGGCACCGATATGGACAGTTGCGGCACTGATATGGATAGTTGCGGCACTGATATGGATAGTTGCGGCACCGATATGGACAGTTGCGGCACCGATATGGATAGTTGCGGCACCGATATGGATAGTTGCGGCACCGATATGGACAGTTGCGGCACCGATATGGAAAGTTGCGGCACTGATATGGACAGTTGCAGCACTCATACGAACAGTTATCCTCGTACTGATACTTTTTTGAGTATCAGTCCGAGGATGAGTTGCGGCACTGATATGGATAGTTGCGGCACCGATATGGACAGTTGCGGCACCGATTAGGACAGTTGCGGCACTGATTTGGATAGTTGTGGCACTCATAGGAACAGTTATCCTCGTACTGATACTTTTTTGAGTATCAGTCTGAGAATGAATTGCGGCACTGATATGGACATTTGCGGCACCGATATGGACAGTTGCGGCACCGATATGGACAGTTGCAGCACTGACATGGATAGTTGCGGCACCGATATGGACAGTTGCGGCACCGATATGGACAGTTGCGGCACTCATACGAACAGTTATCCTCGTACTGATACTTTTTTGAGTTTCAGTCCGAGGATGAGTTGCGGCACCGATATGGACAGTTGCGGCACCGATATGGACAGTTGCGGCACTGATATGGATAATTGCGGCACTGATATGGACAGTTGCGGCACCGATATGGACAGTTGCGGCACTGTTATGGACAGTTGCGGCACCGATATGGATAGTTGCAGCACTGATATGGATAGTTGCGGCACCGATATGGACAGTTGCGGCACCGATATGGACAGTTGCGGCACCGATATGGACAGTTGCGGCACCGATATGGACAGTTGCGGCACTGATATGGACAGTTGCGGCACTGATATGGACAGTTGCGGCACTGTTATGGACAGTTGCGGCACCGATATGGATAGTTGCGGCACCGATATGGGTAGTTGCGGCACCGATATGGATAGTTGCGGCACCGATATGGAGAGTTGCGGCACTGATATGGACAGTTGCAGCATTGATATGGATAGTTGCGGCACCGATATGGAGAGTTGCGGCACTGATATGGACAGTTGCAGCATTGATATGGATAGTTGCGGCACCGATATGGATAGTTGCGGCACCGATATGGACAGTTGCGGCACCGATATGGACAGTTGGGGCACTGATTTGGATAGTTGCGGCACTCATAGGAACAGTTATCCTCGTATTGATACTTTTGACTATCAGTCTGAGGATGATTTGCGGCACTGATATGGACATTTGCGGCACTGATATTGACAATTGCGGCACTGTTATGGACAGTTATCCTCGTACTGATACTTTTTTGAGTTTCAGTCCGAGGATGAGTTGCGGCACTGATATGGATAGTTGCGGCACCGATATGGACAGTTGCGGCACCGATATGGAAAGTTGCGGCACTGACATGGATAGTTGCGGCACCGATATGGACAGTTGCGGCACCGATATGGACAGTTGCGGCACTCATACGAACAGTTATCCTCGTACTGATACTTTTTGAGTTTCAGTCCGAGGATGAGTTGCGGCACCGATATGGACAGTTGCGGCACCGATATGGACAGTTGCGGCACTGATATGGACAGTTGCGGCACTGATATGGATAGTTGCGGCACCGATATGGACAGTTGCGGCACCGATATGGACAGTTGCGGCACTGATATGGATAGTTGCGGCACTGATATGGATAGTTGCGGCACCGATATGGACAGTTGCGGCACCGATATGGATAGTTGCGGGACCGATATGGACAGTTGCGGCACCGATATGGACAGTTGCGGCACCGATATGGACAGTTGCGGCACTGATATGGACAGTTGCGGCACTCATACGAACAGTTATCCTCGTACTGATACTTTTTTGAGTATCAGTCCGAGGATGAGTTGCGGCACTGATATGGATAGTTGCGGCACCGATATGGACAGTTGCGGCACCGATTAGGACATTTGCGGCACCGATATGGACAGTTGCGGCACTGATATGGACATTTGCGGCACTGATATGGAAAGTTGCGGCACTGATATGGATAGTTGCGGCACCGATATGGACAGTTGCGGCACCGATATGGACAGTTGCGGCACTGATATGGACAGTTGCAGCACCGATATGGACATTTGCGGCACCGATATGGACAGTTGCAGCATTGATATGGATAGTTGCGGCACCGATATGGAGAGTTGCGGCACTGATATGGACAGTTGCAGCATTGATATGGATAGTTGCGGCACCGATATGGATAGTTGCGGCACCGATATGGACAGTTGCGGCACCGATATGGACAGTTGCGTCACTGATATGGACAGTTACGGCACTCATACGAACAATTATCCTCGTACTGATACTTTTGAGTATCAATCTGAGGATGATTTGCGGCACTGATATGGACATTTGCGGCACCGATATAGACAGTTGCGGCACTCATACGAACAGTTATCCTCGTACTGATACTTTTTTGAGTTTCAGCCCGAGGATGAGTTGCGGCACTGATATGGATAGTTGCGGCACCGATATGGACAGTTGCGGCACCGATATGGAAAGTTGCGGCACTGACATGGATAGTTGCGGCACCGATATGGACAGTTGCGGCACCGATATGGACAGTTGCGGCACTCATACGAACAGTTATCCTCGTACTGATACTTTTTTGAGTATCAGTCTGAGAATGAATTGCGGCACTGATATGGACATTTGCGGCACCGATATGGACAGTTGCGGCACTGATATGGACAGTTGCGGCACTGATATGGATAGTTGCGGCACCGATATGGACAGTTGCGGCACCGATATGGACAGTTGCGGCACTGATATGGATAGTTGCGGCACTGATATGGATAGTTGCGGCACCGATATGGACAGTTGCGGCACCGATATGGACAGTTGCGGCACCGATATGGACAGTTGCGGCACCGATATGGACAGTTGCGGCACCGATATGGACAGTTGCGGCACTGATATGGACAGTTGCGGCACTCATACGAACAGTTATCCTCGTACTGATACTTTTTTGAGTATCAGTCCGAGGATGAGTTGCGGCACCGATATGGACAGTTGCGGCACCGATATGGACAGTTGCGGCACCGATTAGGACAGTTGCGGCACTGATATGGATAGTTGCGGCACCGATATGGACAGTTGCGGCACTGATATGGACAGTTGCGGCACTGATATGGATAGTTGCGGCACCGATATGGACAGTTGCGGCACCGATATGGACAGTTGCGGCACTGATATGGACAGTTGCAGCACCGATATGGACATTTGCGGCACCGATATGGACAGTTGCGGCACCGATATGGAAAGTTGCGGCACTGATATGGACAGTTGCGGCACTCATAGGAACAGTTATCCTCGTATTGATACTTTTGACTATCAGTCTGAGGATGATTTGCGGCACTGATATGGACATTTGCGGCACTGATATTGACAATTGCGGCACTGTTATGGACAGTTGCGGCACTGATATGGACAGTTGCGGCACTGTTATGGACAGTTGCGGCACCGATATGGATAGTTGCGGCACCGATATGGATAGTTGCGGCACCGATATGGACAGTTGCGGCACCGATATGGACAGTTGCGGCACCGATATGGACAGTTGCGGCACCGATATGGACAGTTGCGGCACCGATATGGACAGTTGCGGCACCGATATGGACAGTTGCGGCACCGATATGGACAGTTGCGGCACTGATATGGATAGTTGCGGCACCGATATGGACAGTTGCGGCACCGATATGGACAGTTGCGGCACCGATATGGACAGTTGCAGCACTGTTATGGACAGTTGCGGCACCGATATAGACAGTTGCGGCACTCATACGAACAGTTATCCTCGTACTGATACTTTTTTGAGTATCAGTCCGAGGATGAGTTGCGGCACTGATATGGACATTTGCGGCACTGATATGGACAGTTGCGGCACTGTTATGGACAGTTGCGGCACTGATATGGATAGTTGCAGCACTGACATGGATAGTTGCGGCACCGATATGGACAGTTGCGGCACCGATATGGACAGTTGCGGCACTGATATGGACAATTGCGGCACTGTTATGGACAGTTGCGGCACTGATATGGACAGTTGCGGCACTGTTATGGACAGTTGCGGCACCGATATGGATAGTTGCGGCACCGATATGGATAGTTGCGGCACCGATATGGACAGTTGCGGCACCGATATGGACAGTTGCGGCACCGATATGGACAGTTGCGGCACCGATATGGACAGTTGCGGCACCGATATGGACAGTTGCGGCACCGATATGGACAGTTGCGGCACTGATATGGATAGTTGCGGCACCGATATGGACAGTTGCGGCACCGATATGGACAGTTGCGGCACCGATATGGAAAGTTGCGGCACCGATATGGAAAGTTGCGGCACTGATATGGACAGTTGCGGCACCGATATGGACAGTTGGGGCACTGATTTGGGTAGTTGCGGCACCGATATGGATAGTTGCGGCACCGATATGGAGAGTTGCGGCACTGATATGGACAGTTGCAGCATTGATATGGATAGTTGCGGCACCGATATGGATAGTTGCGGCACCGATATGGACAGTTGCGGCACCGATATGGACAGTTGGGGCACTGATTTGGATAGTTGCGGCACCGATATGGACAGTTGCGGCACCGATATGGACATTTGCGGCACCGATATGGACAGTTGCAGCACTGGTATGGACAGTTGCGGCACCGATATGGATAGTTGCGGCACCGATATGGATAGTTGCGGCACCGATATGGACAGTTGCGGCACCGATATGGACAGTTGCGGCACCGATATGGACAGTTGCGGCACCGATATGGACAGTTGCGGCACCGATATGGACAGTTGCGGCACTGATATGGACAGTTGCAGCACTGACATGGATAGTTGCGGCACCGATATGGACAGTTGCGGCACCGATATGGACAGTTGCGGCACCGATATGGAAATTTGCGGCACCGATATGGAGAGTTGCGGCACTGATATGGACAGTTGCAGCATTGATTTGGATAGTTGCGGCACCGATATGGATAGTTGCGGCACCGATATGGAGAGTTGCGGCACCGATATGGACAGTTGCAGCACTGTTATGGACAGTTGCGGCACCGATATGGATAGTTGCGGCACCGATATGGACAGTTGCGGCACCGATATGGACAGTTGCGGCACCGATATGGACAGTTGCGGCACCGATATGGACAGTTGCGGCACTGATATGGACAGTTGCGGCACCGATATGGACAGTTGCGGCACTCATACGAACAGTTATCCTCGTACTGATACTTTTTTGAGTATCTGTCTGAGAATGAATTGCGGCACTGATATGGACATTTGCGGCACCGATATGGACAGTTGCGGCACTGATATGGAAAGTTGCAGCACTGACATGGATAGTTGCGGCACCGATATGGACAGTTGCGGCACCAATATGGACAGTTGCGGCACCGATATGGATAGTTGCGGCACCGATATGGACAGTTGCGGCACCGATATGGACAGTTGCGGCACCGATATGGACAGTTGCGGCACTGATATGGACAGTTGCGGCACTCATACGAACAGTTATCCTCGTACTGATACTTTTTTGAGTATCAGTCCGAGGATGAGTTGCGGCACTGATATGGATAGTTGCGGCACCGATATGGACAGTTGCGGCACCGATTAGGACAGTTGCGGCACTGATTTGGATAGTTGTGGCACTCATAGGAACAGTTATCCTCGTACTGATACTTTTTTGAGTATCAGTCTGAGAATGAATTGCGGCACTGATATGGACATTTGCGGCACCGATATGGACAGTTGCGGCACTGATATGGACAGTTGCAGCACTGACATGGATAGTTGCGGCACCGATATGGACAGTTGCGGCACTGATATGGACAGTTGCGGCACCGATATGGACAGTTGCGGCACTCATACGAACAGTTATCCTCGTACTGATACTTTTTTGAGTATCAGTCTGAGAATGAATTGCGGCACTGATATGGACATTTGCGGCACCGATATGGAAAGTTGCAGCACTGACATGGATAGTTGCGGCACCGATATGGACAGTTGCGGCACCGATATGGACAGTTGCGGCACCGATATGGACAGTTGCGGCACTCATACGAACAGTTATCCCTCGTACTGATACTTTTTGAGTATCAGTCCGAGGATGAGTTGCGGCACTGATATGGATAGTTGCGGCACCGATATGGACAGTTGCGGCACCGATTAGGACAGTTGCGGCACTGATTTGGATAGTTGTGGCACTCATAGGAACAGTTATCCTCGTACTGATACTTTTTTGAGTATCAGTCTGAGAATGAATTGCGGCACTGATATGGACATTTGCGGCACCGATATGGACAGTTGCGGCACTGATATGGACAGTTGCAGCACTGACATGGATAGTTGCGGCACCGATATGGACAGTTGCGGCACCGATATGGACAGTTGCGGCACTGATTTGGATAGTTGTGGCACTCATAGGAACAGTTATCCTCGTACTGATACTTTTTTGAGTATCTGTCTGAGAATGAATTGCGGCACTGATATGGACATTTGCGGCACCGATATGGACAGTTGCGGCACTGATATGGACAGTTGCAGCACTGACATGGATAGTTGCGGCACCGATATGGACAGTTGCGGCACCGATATGGACAGTTGCGGCACTCATACGAACAGTTATCCTCGTACTGATACTTTTTTGAGTTTCAGCCCGAGGATGAGTTGCGGCACCGATATGGACAGTTGTGGCACCGATATGGACAGTTGCGGCACTGATATGGACAGTTGCGGCACTGATATGGATAGTTGCGGCACCGATATGGACAGTTGCGGCACCGATATGGACAGTTGCGGCACTGATATGGATAGTTGCGGCACTGATATGGATAGTTGCGGCACCGATATGGACAGTTGCGGCACCGATATGGATAGTTGCGGCACCGATATGGACAGTTGCGGCACCGATATGGACAGTTGCGGCACCGATATGGAAAGTTGCGGCACTGATATGGATAGTTGCGGCACCGATATGGACAGTTGCGGCACCGATATGGACAGTTGCGGCACTGATATGGATAGTTGCGGCACTGATATGGATAGTTGCGGCACCGATATGGACAGTTGCGGCACCGATATGGATAGTTGCGGCACCGATATGGACAGTTGCGGCACCGATATGGACAGTTGCGGCACCGATATGGAAAGTTGCGGCACTCATAGGAACAGTTATCCTCGTACTGATACTTTTTTGAGTATCAGTCTGAGAATGAATTGCGGCACTGCTATGGACATTTGCGGCACCGATATGGACAGTTGCAGCTCTCATACGAACAGTTATCCTCGTACTGATACTTTTTTGAGTATCAGTCCGAGGATGAGTTGCGGCACTGATATGGATAGTTGCGGCACCGATATGGACAGTTGCGGCACCGATATGGACAGTTGCGGCACTGATTTGGATAGTTGTGGCACTCATAGGAACAGTTATCCTCGTACTGATACTTTTTGAGTATCAGTCTGAGAATGAATTGCGGCACTGATATGGACATTTGCGGCACTGATATGGACATTTGCGGCACCGATATGGATAGTTGCGGCACCGATATGGACAGTTGCGGCACTGATATGGACAGTTGCGGCACCGATATGGAAAGTTGCGGCACTCATACGAACAGTTATCCTCGTACTGATACTTTTTTGAGTATCAGTCTGAGAATGAATTGCGGCACTGATATGGACATTTGCGGCACCGATATGGAAAGTTGCAGCACTGACATGGATAGTTGCGGCACCGATATGGACAGTTGCGGCACCGATATGGACAGTTGCGGCACCGATATGGACAGTTGCGGCACTCATACGAACAGTTATCCTCGTACTGATACTTTTTTGAGTTTCAGTCCGAGGATGAGTTGCGGCACCGATATGGACAGTTGCGGCACCGATATAGACAGTTGCGGCACTGATATGGACAGTTGCGGCACTCATACGAACAGTTATCCTCGTACTGATACTTTTTCGAGTATCAGTCCGAGGATGAGTTGCGGCACTGATATGGATAGTTGCGGCACCGATATGGAAAGTTGCGGCACCGATTAGGACAGTTGCGGCACTGATTTGGATAGTTGTGGCACTCATAGGAACAGTTATCCTCGTACTGATACTTTTTGAGTATCAGTCTGAGAATGAATTGCGGCACTGATATGGACATTTGCGGCACCGATATGGACAGTTGCGGCACTGATATGGACAGTTGCAGCACTGACATGGATAGTTGCGGCACCGATATGGACAGTTGCGGCACCGATATGGACAGTTGCGGCACTGATTTGGATAGTTGTGGCACTCATAGGAACAGTTATCCTCGTACTGATACTTTTGAGTATCAGTCTGAGAATGAATTGCGGCACTGATATGGACATTTGCGGCACCGATATGGACAGTTGCGGCACTGATATGGACAGTTGCAGCACTGACATGGATAGTTGCGGCACCGATATGGACAGTTGCGGCACCGATATGGACAGTTGCGGCACTCATACGAACAGTTATCCTCGTACTGATACTTTTTTGAGTTTCAGTCCGAGGATGAGTTGCGGCACCGATATGGACAGTTGCGGCACCGATATGGACAGTTGCGGCACTGATATGGACAGTTGAGGCACTGATATGGATAGTTGCGGCACCGATATGGACAGTTGCGGCACCGATATGGACAGTTGCGGCACTGATATGGATAGTTGCGGCACTGATATGGATAGTTGCGGCACCGATATGGACAGTTGCGGCACCGATATGGATAGTTGCGGCACCGATATGGACAGTTGCGGCACTGATATGGATAGTTGCGGCACCGATATGGACAGTTGCGGCACCGATATGGACAGTTGCGGCACTGATATGGATAGTTGCGGCACTGATATGGATAGTTGCGGCACCGATATGGACAGTTGCGGCACCGATATGGATAGTTGCGGCACCGATATGGACAGTTGCGGCACCGATATGGACAGTTGCGGCACCGATATGGAAAGTTGCGGCACTGATATGGATAGTTGCGGCACCGATATGGACAGTTGCGGCACCGATATGGACAGTTGCGCAACTGATATGGATAGTTGCGGCACTGATATGGATAGTTGCGGCACTGATATGGACAGTTGCGGCACCGATATGGACAGTTGCGGCACCGATATGGACAGTTGCGGCACCGATATGGACAGTTGCGGCACCGATATGGAAAGTTGCGGCACTCATAGGAACAGTTATCCTCGTACTGATACTTTTTTGAGTATCAGTCTGAGAATGAATTGCGGCACTGCTATGGACATTTGCGGCACCGATATGGACAGTTGCAGCTCTCATACGAACAGTTATCCTCGTACTGATACTTTTTGAGTATCAGTCCGAGGATGAGTTGCGGCACTGATATGGATAGTTGCGGCACCGATATGGACAGTTGCGGCACCGATATGGACAGTTGCGGCACTGATTTGGATAGTTGTGGCACTCATAGGAACAGTTATCCTCGTACTGATACTTTTTGAGTATCAGTCTGAGAATGAATTGCGGCACTGATATGGACATTTGCGGCACTGATATGGACATTTGCGGCACCGATATGGATAGTTGCGGCACCGATATGGACAGTTGCGGCACCGATATGGACAGTTGCGGCACCGATATGGAAAGTTGCGGCACTCATAGTAACAGTTATCCTCGTACTGATATTTTTTTAAGTATCAGTCTGAGAATGAATTGCGGCACTGATATGGACATTTGCGGCACCGATATGGAAAGTTGCAGCACTGACATGGATAGTTGCGGCACCGATATGGACAGTTGCGGCACCGATATGGACAGTTGCGGCACCGATATGGACAGTTGCGGCACTCATACGAACAGTTATCCTCGTACTGATACTTTTTTGAGTTTCAGTCCGAGGATGAGTTGCGGCACCGATATGGACAGTTGCGGCACCGATATAGACAGTTGCGGCACTGATATGGACAGTTGCGGCACTCATACGAACAGTTATCCTCGTACTGATACTTTTTCGAGTATCAGTCCGAGGATGAGTTGCGGCACTGATATGGATAGTTGCGGCACCGATATGGAAAGTTGCGGCACCGATTAGGACAGTTGCGGCACTGATTTGGATAGTTGTGGCACTCATAGGAACAGTTATCCTCGTACTGATACTTTTTTGAGTATCAGTCTGAGAATGAATTGCGGCACTGATATGGACATTTGCGGCACCGATATGGACAGTTGCGGCACTGATATGGACAGTTGCAGCACTGACATGGATAGTTGCGGCACCGATATGGACAGTTGCGGCACCGATATGGACAGTTGCGGCACTGATTTGGATAGTTGTGGCACTCATAGGAACAGTTATCCTCGTACTGATACTTTTTGAGTATCAGTCTGAGAATGAATTGCGGCACTGATATGGACATTTGCGGCACCGATATGGACAGTTGCGGCACTGATATGGACAGTTGCAGCACTGACATGGATAGTTGCGGCACCGATATGGACAGTTGCGGCACCGATATGGACAGTTGCGGCACTCATACGAACAGTTATCCTCGTACTGATACTTTTTTGAGTTTCAGTCCGAGGATGAGTTGCGGCACCGATATGGACAGTTGCGGCACCGATATGGACAGTTGCGGCACTGATATGGACAGTTGAGGCACTGATATGGATAGTTGCGGCACCGATATGGACAGTTGCGGCACCGATATGGACAGTTGCGGCACTGATATGGATAGTTGCGGCACTGATATGGATAGTTGCGGCACCGATATGGACAGTTGCGGCACCGATATGGATAGTTGCGGCACCGATATGGACAGTTGCGGCACTGATATGGATAGTTGCGGCACCGATATGGACAGTTGCGGCACCGATATGGACAGTTGCGGCACTGATATGGATAGTTGCGGCACTGATATGGATAGTTGCGGCACCGATATGGACAGTTGCGGCACCGATATGGATAGTTGCGGCACCGATATGGACAGTTGCGGCACCGATATGGACAGTTGCGGCACCGATATGGAAAGTTGCGGCACTGATATGGATAGTTGCGGCACCGATATGGACAGTTGCGGCACCGATATGGACAGTTGCGGCACTGATATGGATAGTTGCGGCACTGATATGGATAGTTGCGGCACCGATATGGACAGTTGCGGCACCGATATGGATAGTTGCGGCACCGATATGGACAGTTGCGGCACCGATATGGACAGTTGCGGCACCGATATGGAAAGTTGCGGCACTCATAGGAACAGTTATCCTCGTACTGATACTTTTTTGAGTATCAGTCTGAGAATGAATTGCGGCACTGCTATGGACATTTGCGGCACCGATATGGACAGTTGCAGCTCTCATACGAACAGTTATCCTCGTACTGATACTTTTTTGAGTATCAGTCCGAGGATGAGTTGCGGCACTGATATGGATAGTTGCGGCACCGATATGGACAGTTGCGGCACCGATATGGACAGTTGCGGCACTGATTTGGATAGTTGTGGCACTCATAGGAACAGTTATCCTCGTACTGATACTTTTTTGAGTATCAGTCTGAGAATGAATTGCGGCACTGATATGGACATTTGCGGCACTGATATGGACATTTGCGGCACCGATATGGATAGTTGCGGCACCGATATGGACAGTTGCGGCACTGATATGGACAGTTGCGGCACCGATATGGAAAGTTGCGGCACTCATACGAACAGTTATCCTCGTACTGATACTTTTTTGAGTATCAGTCTGAGAATGAATTGCGGCACTGATATGGACATTTGCGGCACCGATATGGAAAGTTGCAGCACTGACATGGATAGTTGCGGCACCGATATGGATAGTTGCGGCACCGATATGGACAGTTGCGGCACCGATTAGGACAGTTGCGGCACTCATACGAACAGTTATCCTCGTACTGATACTTTTTTGAGTTTCAGTCCGAGGATGAGTTGCGGCACCGATATGGACAGTTGCGGCACCGATATAGACAGTTGCGGCACTGATATGGACAGTTGCGGCACTCATACGAACAGTTATCCTCGTACTGATACTTTTTCGAGTATCAGTCCGAGGATGAGTTGCGGCACTGATATGGATAGTTGCGGCACCGATATGGAAAGTTGCGGCACCGATTAGGACAGTTGCGGCACTGATTTGGATAGTTGTGGCACTCATAGGAACAGTTATCCTCGTACTGATACTTTTTTGAGTATCAGTCTGAGAATGAATTGCGGCACTGATATGGACATTTGCGGCACCGATATGGACAGTTGCGGCACTGATATGGACAGTTGCAGCACTGACATGGATAGTTGCGGCACCGATATGGACAGTTGCGGCACCGATATGGACAGTTGCGGCACTGATTTGGATAGTTGTGGCACTCATAGGAACAGTTATCCTCGTACTGATACTTTTTGAGTATCAGTCTGAGAATGAATTGCGGCACTGATATGGACATTTGCGGCACCGATATGGACAGTTGCGGCACTGATATGGACAGTTGCAGCACTGACATGGATAGTTGCGGCACCGATATGGACAGTTGCGGCACCGATATGGACAGTTGCGGCACTCATACGAACAGTTATCCTCGTACTGATACTTTTTTGAGTTTCAGTCTGAGGATGATTTGCGGCACTGATATGGACATTTGCGGCACCGATATGGACAGTTGCGGCACTGATATGGACAGTTGAGGCACTGATATGGATAGTTGCGGCACCGATATGGACAGTTGCGGCACCGATATGGACAGTTGCGGCACTGATATGGATAGTTGCGGCACTGATATGGATAGTTGCGGCACCGATATGGACAGTTGCGGCACCGATATGGATAGTTGCGGCACCGATATGGACATTTGCGGCACCGATATGGACAGTTGCGGCACCGATATGGAAAGTTGCGGCACTCATACGAACAGTTATCCTCGTACTGATACTTTTTTGAGTATCAGTCTGAGGATGATTTGCGGCACTGATATGGACATTTGCGGCACCGATATGGACAGTTGCGGCACTGATATGGACAGTTGCAGCACTGACATGGATAGTTGCGGCACCGATATGGACAGTTGCGGCACCGATATGGACAGTTGCGGCACTCATACGAACAGTTATCTTCGTACTGATACTTTTTTGAGTTTCAGTCCGAGGATGAGTTGCGGCACTGATATGGACAGTTGCGGCACCGATATGGAAAGTTGCGGCACTGATATGGACAGTTGCGGCACTCATACGAACAGTTATCCTCGTACTGATACTTTTTTGAGTATCAGTCTGAGGATGATTTGCGGCACTGATATGGACATTTGCGGCACCGATATAGACAGTTGCGGCACTGTTATGGACAGTTGCGGCACCGATATGGACAGTTGCGGCACCGATATGGACAGTTGCGGCACTGATATGGATAGTT
The DNA here is from genome assembly GCA_023373905.1 of Rhizoglyphus robini. Classification (NCBI taxonomy): domain Eukaryota; kingdom Metazoa; phylum Arthropoda; class Arachnida; order Sarcoptiformes; family Acaridae; genus Rhizoglyphus; species Rhizoglyphus robini. The sequence continues at coordinate 8,821 of JAKIJQ010000537.1, read as the reverse complement.
GCGGCACTGATATGGATAGTTGCGGCACCGATATGGACAGTTGCGGCACCGATATGGATAGTTGCGGCACCGATATGGACAGTTGCGGCACCGATATGGACAGTTGCGGCACCGATATGGACAGTTGCGGCACCGATATGGAAAGTTGCGGCACTGATATGGACAGTTGCGGCACTCATACGAACAGTTATCCTCGTACTGATACTTTTTTGAGTATCAGTCTGAGGATGATTTGCGGCACTGATATGGACAGTTGCGGCACTGTTATGGACAATTGCGGCACCGATATGGGTAGTTGCGGCACCGATATGGAGAGTTGCGGCACTGATATGGACAGTTGCAGCACTGATATGGATAGTTGCGGCACCGATATGGACAGTTGCGGCACCGATATAGACAGTTGCGGCACTGATATGGACAGTTGCGGCACTCATACGAACAGTTATCCTCGTACTGATACTTTTTTGAGTATCAGTCCGAGGATGAGTTGCGGCACTGATATGGACATTTGCGGAACCGATATGGACAGTTGGGGCACTGATTTGGATAGTTGCGGCACTCATAGGAACAGTTATCCTCGTATTGATACTTTTGACTATCAGTCTGAGGATGATTTGCGGCACTGATATGGACATTTGCGGCACTGATATGGACATTTGCGGCACTGATATGGACAGTTGCGGCACTGATATTGACAGTTGCGGCAAAGAATATGGATAGTTGCGGCACCGATATGGACAGTTGCGGCACCGATATGGACAGTTGCGGCACTGATATGGATAGTTGCGGCACTGATATGGATAGTTGCGGCACCGATATGGACAGTTGCGGCACCGATATGGATAGTTGCGGCACCGATATGGACAGTTGCGGGACTGATATGGACAGTTGCAGCACTCATACGAACAGTTATCCTCGTACTGATACTTTTTTGAGTATCAGTCCGAGGATGAGTTGCGGCACTGATATGGATAGTTGCGGCACCGATATGGACAGTTGCGGCACCGATTAGGACAGTTGCGGCACTGATTTGGATAGTTGTGGCACTCATAGGAACAGTTATCCTCGTACTGATACTTTTTTTGAGTATCAGTCTGAGAATGAATTGCGGCACTGATATGGACATTTGCGGCACCGATATGGACAGTTGCGGCACTGATATGGACAGTTGCGGCACTGACATGGATAGTTGCGGCACCGATATGGACAGTTGCGGCACCGATATGGACAGTTGCGGCACTGATTTGGATAGTTGTGGCACTCATAGGAACAGTTATCCTCGTACTGATACTTTTTTGAGTATCAGTCTGAGGATGAATTGCGGCACTGATATGGACATTTGCGGCACCGATATGGACAGTTGCGGCACTGATATGGACAGTTGCAGCACTGATATGGATAGTTGCGGCACCGATATGGACAGTTGCGGCACCGATATGGACAGTTGCGGCACTCATACGAACAGTTATCCTCGTACTGATACTTTTTTGAGTATCAGTCCGAGGATGAGTTGCGGCACTGATATGGACAGTTGCGGCACCGATATGGACAGTTGCGGCACTGATATGGATAGTTGCGGCACTGATATGGATAGTTGCGGCACCGATATGGACAGTTGCGGCACCGATATGGACAGTTGCGGCACTGATATGGACAGTTGCGGCACTGATATGGATAGTTGCGGCACCGATATGGACAGTTGCGGCACCGATATGGATAGTTGCGGCACCGATATGGACAGTTGCGGCACCGATATGGACAGTTGCGGCACCGATATGGAAAGTTGCGGCACTCATAGGAACAGTTATCCTCGTACTGATACTTTTTTGAGTATCAGTCCGAGGATGAGTTGCGGCACTGATATGGATAGTTGCGGCACCGATATGGACAGTTGCGGCACCGATTAGGACAGTTGCGGCACTGATTTGAATAGTTGTGGCACTCATAGGAACAGTTATCCTCGTACTGATACTTTTTTGAGTATCAATCTGAGAATGATTTGCGGCACTGATATGGACATTTGCGGCACCGATATAGACAGTTGCGGCACTGATATGGACAGTTGCAGCACTGACATGGATAGTTGCGGCACCGATATGGACAGTTGCGGCACCGATATGGACAGTTCCGGCACTCATACGAACAGTTATCCTCGTACTGATACTTTTTTGAGTATCAATCTGAGGATGATTTGCGGCACTGATATGGACATTTGCGGCACCGATATAGACAGTTGCGGCACTCATACGAACAGTTATCCTCGTACTGATACTTTTTTGAGTATCTGTCTGAGAATGAATTGCGGCACTGATATGGACATTTGCGGCACCGATATGGACAGTTGCGGCACTGATATGGACACTTGCAGCACTGACATGGATAGTTGCGGCACCGATATGGACAGTTGCGGCACCGATATGGACAGTTGCGGCACTCATACGAACAGTTATCCTCGTACTGATACTTTTTTGAGTTTCAGTCCGAGGATGAGTTGCGGCACCGATATGGACAGTTGCGGCACCGATATGGACAGTTGCGGCACTGATATGGACAGTTGCGGCACTGATATGGATAGTTGCGGCACCGATATGGACAGTTGCGGCACCGATATGGACAGTTGCGGCACTGATATGGATAGTTGCGGCACTGATATGGATAGTTGCGGCACCGATATGGACAGTTGCGGCACCGATATGGATAGTTGCGGCACCGATATGGACAGTTGCGGCACCGATATGGACAGTTGCGGCACCGATATGGAAAGTTGCGGCACTGATATGGACAGTTGCAGCACTCATACGAACAGTTATCCTCGTACTGATACTTTTTTGAGTATCAGTCCGAGGATGAGTTGCGGCACTGATATGGATAGTTGCGGCACCGATATGGACAGTTGCGGCACCGATATGGACAGTTGCGGCACTGATTTGGATAGTTGTGGCACTCATAGGAACAGTTATCCTCGTACTGATACTTTTTTGAGTATCAGTCTGAGAATGAATTGCGGCACTGATATGGACATTTGCGGCACCGATATGGACAGTTGCGGCACTGATATGGACAGTTGCAGCACTGACATGGATAGTTGCGGCACCGATATGGACAGTTGCGGCACCGATATGGACAGTTGCGGCACTGATTTGGATAGTTGTGGCACTCATAGGAACAGTTATCCTCGTACTGATACTTTTTTGAGTATCAGTCCGATGATGAGTTGCGGCACTGATATGGACAGTTGCGGCACTCATACGAACAGTTATCCTCGTACTGATGCTTTTTTGAGTATCAGTCCGAGGATGAGTTGCGGCACCGATATGGACAGTTGCGGCACCGATATGGATAGTTGCGGCACTCATACGAACAGTTATCCTCGTACTGATACTTTTTTGAGTATCAGTCCGAGGATGAGTTGCGGCACCGATATGGACAGTTGCGGCACCGATATGGACAGTTGCGGCACTGATATGGACAGTTGGGGCACCGATATGGACAGTTGCGGCACCGATATGGACAGTTGCGGCACTCATACGAACAGTTATCCTCGTACTGATACTTTTTGAGTATCAGTCCGATGATGAGTTGCGGCACTGATATGGACAGTTGCGGCACTCATACGAACAGTTATCCTCGTACTGATGCTTTTTTGAGTATCAGTCCGAGGATGAGTTGCGGCACCGATATAGATAGTTGCGGCACTCATACGAACAGTTATCCTCGTACTGATGCTTTTTTGAGTATCAGTCCGAGGATGAGTTGCGGCACCGATATGGACAGTTGCGGCACTCATACGAACAGTTGCGGCACCGATATGGACAGTTGCGGCACCGATATGGATAGTTGCGGCACCGATATGGATAGTTGCGGCACTGATATGGACAGTTGCGGCACCGATATGGACAGTTGCGGCACCGATATGGATAGTTGCGGCACCGATATGGATAGTAGCGGCACCGATATGGACAGTTGCGGCACTGATATGGACAGTTGCAGCACTGATATGTACAGTTGCGGCACCGATATGGATAGTTGCGGCACTCATAAGAACAGTTATCCTCGTACTGATACTTTTTTGAGTATCAGTCCGATGATGAGTTGCGGCACTGATATGGACAGTTGCGGCACTCATACGAACAGTTATCCTCGTACTGATGCTTTTTTGAGTATCAGTCCGAGGATGAGTTGCGGCACCGATATGGACAGTTGCGGCACCGATATGGATAGTTGCGGCACTCATACGAACAGTTATCCTCGTACTGATACTTTTTTGAGTATCAGTCCGAGGATGAGTTGCGGCACCGATATGGACAGTTGCGGCACCGATATGGACAGTTGCGGCACTGATATGGACAGTTGGGGCACCGATATGGACAGTTGCGGCACTGATATGGATAGTTGCGGCACTGATATGGACAGTTGCGGCACTCATACGAACAGTTATCCTCGTACTGATACTTTTTTGAGTATCAGTCCGAGGATGAGTTGCGGCACTGATATGGATAGTTGCGGCACCGATATGGACAGTTGCGGCACCGATTAGGACAGTTGCGGCACTGATTTGGATAGTTGTGGCACTCATAGGAACAGTTATCCTCGTACTGATACTTTTTGAGTATCAGTCTGAGAATGAATTGCGGCACTGATATGGACATTTGCGGCACCGATATGGACAGTTGCGGCACTGATATGGACAGTTGCAGCACTGACATGGATAGTTGCGGCACCGATATGGACAGTTGCGGCACCGATATGGACAGTTGCGGCACTGATTTGGATAGTTGTGGCACTCATAGGAACAGTTATCCTCGTACTGATACTTTTTTGAGTATCAGTCCGATGATGAGTTGCGGCACTGATATGGACAGTTGCGGCACTCATACGAACAGTTATCCTCGTACTGATGCTTTTTTGAGTTTCAGTCCGAGCATGAGATGCGGCACTGATATGGACAGTTGCGGCACCGATATGGATAGTTGCGGCACTCATACGAACAGTTATCCTCGTACTGATACTTTTTTGAGTATCAGTCCGAGGATGAGTTGCGGCACCGATATGGACAGTTGCGGCACCGATATGGACAGTTGCGGCACTGATATGGACAGTTGGGGCACCGATATGGACAGTTGCGGCACCGATATGGACAGTTGCGGCACTCATACGAACAGTTATCCTCGTACTGATACTTTTTTGAGTATCAGTCCGATGATGAGTTGCGGCACTGATATGGACAGTTGCGGCACTCATACGAACAGTTATCCTCGTACTGATGCTTTTTTGAGTATCAGTCCGAGGATGAGTTGCGGCACCGATATAGATAGTTGCGGCACTCATACGAACAGTTATCCTCGTACTGATGCTTTTTTGAGTATCAGTCCGAGGATGAGTTGCGGCACCGATATGGACAGTTGCGGCACTCATACGAACAGTTGCGGCACCGATATGGACAGTTGCGGCACCGATATGGATAGTTGCGGCACCGATATGGATAGTTGCGGCACTGATATGGACAGTTGCGGCACCGATATGGACAGTTGCGGCACCGATATGGATAGTTGCGGCACCGATATGGATAGTAGCGGCACCGATATGGACAGTTGCGGCACTGATATGGACAGTTGCAGCACTGATATGTACAGTTGCGGCACCGATATGGATAGTTGCGGCACTCATAAGAACAGTTATCCTCGTACTGATACTTTTTTTGAGTATCAGTCCGATGATGAGTTGCGGCACTGATATGGACAGTTGCGGCACTCATACGAACAGTTATCCTTGTACTGATGCTTTTTTGAGTATCAGTCCGAGGATGAGTTGCGGCACCGATATGGACAGTTGCGGCACCGATATTGACAGTTGCGGCACCGATATGGATAGTTGCGGCACTCATACGAACAGTTATCCTCGTACTGATACTTTTTTGAGTATCAGTCCGAGGATGAGTTGCGGCACCGATATGGACAGTTGCGGCACCGATATGGACAGTTGCGGCACCGATATGGACAGTTGCGGCACCGATATGGATAGTTGCGGCACTGATATGGACAGTTGCAGCACTGATATGGGCAGTTGTGGCACCGATATGGATAGTTGCGGCACTCATACGAACAGTTATCCTCGTACTGATACTTTTTGAGTATCAGTCTGAGAATGAATTGCGGCACTGATATGGACATTTGCGGCACCGATATGGACAGTTGCGGCACTGATATGGACAGTTGCAGCACTGACATGGATAGTTGCGGCACCGATATGGACAGTTGCGGCACCGATATGGACAGTTGCGGCACCGATATGGAAAGTTGCGGCACTCATAGGAACAGTTATCCTCGTACTGATACTTTTTTGAGTATCAGTCTGAGAATGAATTGCGGCACTGATATGGACATTTGCGGCACCGATATGGACAGTTGCGGCACTGATATGGACAGTTGCAGCACTGACATGGATAGTTGCGGCACCGATATGGACAGTTGCGGCACCGATATGGACAGTTGCGGCACTCATACGAACAGTTATCCTCGTACTGATACTTTTTTGAGTTTCAGTCCGAGGATGAGTTGCGGCACCGATATGGATAGTTGCGGCACCGATATGGACAGTTGCGGCACCGATATGGACAGTTTGGGCACTGATATGCATAGTTGCGGCACCGATATGGACAGTTGCGGCACCGATATGGACAGTTGCGGCACTGATATGGATAGTTGCGGCACTGATATGGATAGTTGCGGCACCGATATGGACAGTTGCGGCACCGATATGGATAGTTGCGGCACCGATATGGACAGTTGCGGCACTGATATGGACAGTTGCGGCACCGATATGGACAGTTGCGGCACTCATACGAACAGTTATCCTCGTACTGATACTTTTTTGAGTTTCAGTCTGAGAATGAATTGCGGCACTGATATGGACATTTGCGGCACCGATATGGACAGTTGCAGCTCTCATACGAACAGTTATCCTCGTACTGATACTTTTTTGAGTATCAGTCCGAGGATGAGTTGCGGCACTGATATGGATAGTTGCGGCACCGATATGGACAGTTGCGGCACCGATATGGACAGTTGCGGCACTGATTTGGATAGTTGTGGCACTCATAGGAACAGTTATCCTCGTACTGATACTTTTTTGAGTATCAGTCTGAGAATGAATTGCGGCACTGATATGGACATTTGCGGCACTGATATGGACATTTGCGGCACCGATATGGATAGTTGCGGCACCGATATGGACAGTTGCGGCACCGATATGGACAGTTGCGGCACCGATATGGAAAGTTGCGGCACTGATATGGACAGTTGCAGCACTCATACGAACAGTTATCCTCGTACTGATACTTTTTTGAGTATCAGTCCGAGGATGAGTTGCGGCACTGATATGGATAGTTGCGGCACCGATATGGACAGTTGCGGCACCGATATGGACAGTTGCGGCACTGATTTGGATAGTTGTGGCACTCATAGGAACAGTTATCCTCGTACTGATACTTTTTTGAGTATCAGTCTGAGAATGAATTGCGGCACTGATATGGACATTTGCGGCACCGATATGGACAGTTGCGGCACTGATATGGACAGTTGCAGCACTGATATGGATAGTTGCGGCACCGATATGGACAGTTGCGGCACCGATATAGACAGTTGCGTCACTGATATGGACAGTTACGGCACTCATACGAACAGTTATCCTCGTACTGATACTTTTTTGAGTATCAATCTGAGGATGATTTGCGGCACTGATATGGACATTTGCGGCACCGATATGGACAGTTGCGGCACTGTTATGGACAGTTGCGGCACTGATATGGACAGTTGCGGCACTCATACGAACAGTTATCCTCGTACTGATACTTTTTTGAGTATCAGTCCGAGGATGAGTTGCGGCACTGATATGGACATTTGCGGAACCGATATGGACAGTTGGGGCACTGATTTGGATAGTTGCGGCACTCATAGGAACAGTTATCCTCGTATTGATACTTTTGACTATCCGTCTGAGGATGATTTGCGGCACTGATATGGACATTTGCGGCACTGATATTGACAGTTGCGGCACTGTTATGGACAGTTGCGGCACTGATATTGACAGTTGCGGCAAAGAATATGGACAGTTGCGGCACTGATATGGATAGTTGCGGCACCGATATTGACAATTGCGGCACCGATATGGACAGTTGCGGCACCGATATGGAAAGTTGCGGCACTGATATGGACAGTTGCGGCACTCATACGAACAGTTATCTTCGTACTGATACTTTTTTGAGTATCAGTCCGAGGATGAGTTGCGGCACTGATATGGATAGTTGCGGCACCGATATGGACAGTTGCGGCACCGATATGGACAGTTGCGGCACTGATTTGGATAGTTGCGGCACTCATACGAACAGTTATCCTCGTACTGATACTTTTTTGAGTATCAGTCCGAGGATGAGTTGCGGCCCCGATATGGACAGTTGCGGCACCGATATGGACAGTTGCGGCACTGATATGGACAGTTGCGGCACTGATATGGATAGTTGCGGCACCGATATTGACAGTTGCGGCACCGATATGGACAGTTGCGGCACTGATATGGATAGTTGCGGCACTGATATGGATAGTTGCGGCACCGATATGGACAGTTGCGGAACCGATATGGACAGTTGCGGCACCGATATGGAAAGTTGCGGCACTGATATGGACAGTTGCGGCACTCATACGAACAGTTATCCTCGTACTGATACTTTTTTGAGTATCAGTCTGAGGATGATTTTCGGCACTGATATGGACATTTGCGGCACCGATATAGACAGTTGCGGCACTGTTATGGACAGTTGCGGCAC
>JAKIJQ010000536.1:0-34970 GCA_023373905.1 Rhizoglyphus robini | reverse complement strand
GACCTTACACGGTTAAAGGAGATATTGATTTATGTGAATTCGTAAAACTTCATGATTCAATTTCTATTTCTGCGGGGTTACTTTGAGACTGATGCAATGAAGGAGCAAAAGTTCTTGCAAGTGTATTATTAAAAATATACTGGCTGATACCAAAAACAAACCAACGTCACGGCAACTACTAATACAGAAACTAATGTTCGGTGGGGGTCATTGTGAAATCAATCAATGGGTTGAGTCATGCGTAAATGACATACTACACCCCGGAGTTTCCAAAGAACTATACGACGTTCAATACTATTGACAAAACATTAAACCGGAAAATGCTGTCAATAGTGATCAATCAAAAGTGACGTGCAATATAATATTAAAAATATAGTTAGAGTCAAACTAGAGTCAACGAAGTTTTCACAAACAAAAATATCTTAAATTTGAAATCAATAATAAAACTAATCTATTATATGATTACCATATTTAAATTTTCGGGACAAGATGACACTCTAGTGATAAGTCATTAGTAATGAGTGAATAGAAAAATAACTAAAAAAACAATTAGAACAAGTATCTTTAAAAATTATAACCATTTTTAGTAATTTCACACGGATCAAATTATCAATAAATTGAACTATCCATCCTTAGACCACCATCATCATTGAAAATTTTGAGTAGCACGCGAAACTTCAAACATATGTGAACGACCCCTTCATATTACGTGTAAAAAGTGGTTTTCGTATTCCTCCTTTTTCTCCGGAACATATTGACCGATTTTTAGTTTATTATAGCTCAAATTAAAGGTAAATGCATGATCTTGAAAAATGACGATCTGAATTTTTTTATTTGGAACTAACTAAGAAAATCTATCCATAAAGCAATGTAAACAATGTTTTTTTTCTAGGCTTTTCGAGGCTATTTGAATCACTCTCATTATTTAATGGGATAATCATAAAAAATTCAGATTGTCATTTTCAAGATCCATACATTTACCTTTAATTTGAGCTATATATAATGTATACAAAAATCGGTAATAGATTCCGGAGAAAAGGAAGATTAAGAAAACCACTTTTGCACTAATATGTGAAGGGGGTCATTCACATATGTTTAAAATTTCGCGTCCTACCTTAAACTTAAAAAGATATTTGAGTTCACCATTTAAATTAAGTTTAAATTAAGGTCTAAATCTATTCTAAAACAATACACAACATAACTTGTAATCCATCTTTGTCAATTCTGATTCGAATATTAAATTAAGAATTAAAATTAACAATAAGAATTTAGTTTATCGCATTATATTAAATATCATTTACCCATTTTACATATGTTACATATAAATGAATTAAGCGAACAATAATATTTTATTTTTACAAAAATAATAAAAGCAAAGTTATTAAGAAATATTGTAGATGGAGATTTATATCAATGGACTAGAAGCCCAAACAATTTTGTTTTAAATAGAAACAAAACACACAATTTTAATTAACCTTTAGTTAAATCGGAGACAGTTTAAACATTCGAATAAAAAATGATAATGTAAAACTCGAAATAAGCAATACAAAAACAAATCTAATTAATAAACCAATATTTTCAAATTCACAAATTGATGATTTAAATGTTTACCATTATTAAAGCCAAACAACAAATCAGAATCAAATAATTGTAAGTCATGAATTCAATGATGCTTAGAAATTACGAATTATAGTACTAAATTCGAAAGTATCAAAAACTGTTTTAAAAAATAATTACTGAGACAAAGATAAGTACAAAAAATTATTATGAACTCCAACTTTCAATTTCCATATTTTTGAGTTTACAAAATCTTGTTAAAAAATTTGAATTACAAAACAGCTTTTGAAAAAACAAACTATAATATTATTTTTTAATTCAAATGCAAATGAATGTTAGACCAATTTTTGAAAGTAAAGATAAAATTACAAATAAATCAGAAAATCAAATATTTTATTAAAAATATGAATCCAACAATCATTTAATTTATTACATTAAAATCATTTCTTAGCATAAGTACTGAACTTGTATTTGAACTCATACACGCCCACAGCCAGTCCACTCTTCTCATCATAATCAGCCCATTCACTGTCATCCTGGGACAAGTCAACTTCATTAGCGAATTTGTGTCCACTTTGAGCACAGACAGCGGAAAAGTTGGAAAGCGGACGAAAGGTTGAGGGCACACAGCCACGACAGTCCATTTCGATGAACGGCACAAAGGCGCCATTGTCCACCTCAGTGTAAGCTCGTAGTGATTGGGGCACAACAGTCACAGTGCACTGTCGTTTACAGTCCTTGCACTTGTAGCATACGTTGACACGGGTGCTCTTGTTTCCTGGATCTATTTTAGGTTCCAGTTCAAAGGAAATCTCTTTCGGGGTTTCGGCGTTACAGTTGGTGCATTTGAACTAGAAAATAATGAATAAAATTAGGACAATGATAGGGAAATGCAAAATAAAATAGAACCTTCATAAAGAACTGAAACTCGTCACCAATTGTGAGACTGGTCACATTCTCCAGGATGGCTGAGATCTCAAGTGCTGTGACCTGTGTGGGAATAAGGAAAGTATAAAGATTCGTAGGAAGGTTTCGTTATAATAAAAAACTTACTCGCATTGTGCATCAAATGAGGTGAGAGTTGAGAAACCAAAAGGTAATAAAACAAAATAGAAACGAGATTTAGAAAGTTACGAGTTAACTTGTTGTGTTGTGTTATATTGTGTTTACAAAGAGCATCAGCTGATCAGGACGACTATTTACACACAACTAGCTACATTTTTTTGTTCTTTTTTTTTGTTCTAGTACATAAGCTGCAAAGTATCTTATTAAATGTCAATGTTTAAAGTTTTTTGAATGCCAATTATAATGTATTAAAAAAATTATATTTGTTTTTTGGCCCGATGGACACCCAAGCCCAAAATGTCCCATTTTCAAATACAAAAATGAGTTTTCCCAATTAAAATGTATATTTTGCACAATTTAAAAGTTAACAACCCAGTCAATTCAAAGTCAACGAAGCAACGAATCAACGAGCAACGAAGCAACAAGCAAGCCTCTTAAAGTTGTTACTTTATCAACTCAAAGTTAAGTAACGACTCTAGATGATTTGATTCACCAACTTATTACTGCAACGCAGGCTGTTTTTTTCTGGATCCATGACAACTCCGCGACAAGACAAGTCCCGCGACAACATTTTATTTTTATTTGCATAATTAGGGGGCGGTGCTTATGTTGATTTGTTGTCGCGGACTTGTCTTTTTGAACTTTTGATTATTTTTAGGACAAATCCGCGACGATAATCAAAAATAGTGAAACTCAACTCAATTTGTGTTTGATTTATAAAAAAAATAATATAGCAAGGGCGAAATCAAACTTTTTAAAGAGTAATTAAGCAAAAAATTGATTCGTATGCAGTAGCATATTATATTAATTCATATTTTAGGTACTCCCGAATCATCAGAATCAAAGGTAATAGATAGCCAGTTAACTAAAAATGATTAAGATACTCATGAATAATGAAAAATGTGCAAGATTGCGGCATAAACACAAAGCATGCAATGTGGTTGAGTGAATTCCATTGGCGTATTCTGAAGATGTGTTAAGTGCGGTGAGTGAACGGTGCCTCTGCCTTTCACAACACTAAAGATTAAAAGTGCTTCGTCCCCACTTTTTGCCTTCCACTGCATTACTGGGCGTTTCCTAAGATAAACTCCTCCCTACTTATGTTAATGAGACAAAGAACGTCGCGGACTTGTCCAAAAATATTTGTTGACATTTTCTAAAGACATGTCCGCGACTTTTTGTTTAAGCAACATTTTGATGCATAAATTGATACTATTGATTTAAATAATGTTCCAATAATCCCAAAGTAATTTTTTAGTTTACTTGAAGAACAATTCATATGCCGTCGCGGACTTGTCCAAAAATGATTTATTTTGCATTTTTAAAAAGACTAGTCCGCGACATTTTCTTTAACTCTTATTTTCAGGTGCCAAATTAGTTCTATTGATTCAATAAATGTTCCAGCAGTGTCAAAGTGATTTTAAGATTGATTTTAAAATCTAGTTAAAGTGACAAATCATAGTTGTCGCGGACTTGTCCAAAACAGTTTTTAATTCTAAAAGAAAAGTCAGAAGTTTTTTGGAAACCCTCATTTTCACTTGTGAGAATTTATCTTTATACTCAAATAAAGGTTCCAACAATTCAAAAGATATTTTGTAGCTACCTTGTAAACTCAAATAAAGTTTATTTCAAATCCAATAATCTTCATTATGCCGTAGATGTTAATTAGTAGAAGGTATTCAAAATCTAACAATTAAATTCATAAAAATAGTCAAATGGCTATCTCCGAAATCTAGTATGAGGCTGATTGTGACTTCCATTGCTTATTTTAATTTTGGAAAGCAAGACCATAAACATCGGTCAAGACTCATTACAATAACATTCTGAACCAACCAAGGAAACCAGTTTGCTACAGCACAAATCTGAAGCAGAAAAGTTTTGGCTTTGAAATTTAATTTTGTATTGTCAATTATTCAGAAAGCGAATTGTGTTGTAGAGTCAATAACTTACAGAGAAACTCTCTGCAATCCGATTTGATTATTGCACAATTTGTTTTGTAGACTCTTTTGCTAGGCTCTAGTAGTTACTATTTATTCTAATTGACAATAAACAGTCATCTGAAAAGTAAAATTCAATTGAAAGAACTGGATCCAGTCGACTTCACACTTTGATTTCAACAAGAGTCCAACAAGCTCGATTCCGTTAAAGCCCTCTTCTTAAAAAAATATTCTGGGTTGAATCGTAATTATTACAACTTAAATTCAGGTAAATTACACTTTACGAATATTGTCGTGGAATTGACCAAAAATATTTATTTGAACTTAATTATGTTAATTTTATGCATAATTAGCCCACGCCTTTTAAAAAATATATTATTTGTCGCTGACTTGTCTTGTCGCTGACTTGTCCTGACCCGTTTTCTATGTAAACTGATTTGTGTTTTTGTGAATTTAAAAATTTGATTTTGAAGTCTCTGTTACTCTTGAAATGAACAAGCTTTGCAATGGACAAAAGAAGTGACAGAGAAAACTGAAAAGAGTTGAAAGACATGTTGAATGGAATGTTAATATTGAAAAATATTAGTTTTTAATGATTGGACAAATTATTGGAACAGAACTAAAGAAGAATGGATTCCTGGAGAGAAGGGATGTTGATATTGTTGACTGAAGAGATGATGGCGTTGATTGTGGTTAAATGTGAAGAGGATGTTAGGAAGATTAGTTTTATCCTTTCTTGGTATCAATGTCTCGTTCTGGATTCTCGTGCAGTGCAATGCTCACTGGTTCGACTGTGCACATTGGTGAGATGATCGAGTGGGATGAGAATGCCCACGAAGCCAAATCGACTTCAAGTGCTCTTCAAGTATATACCCGAAGTAGAACTACCAAAGAGCTACTTGAGAAGCACCCTCAAGCACATACTTGAAGTGCACTTGAGTGGCACTTCAAGTTGCTTTACAAAGCATTGCAGAATCCTGGTTCTTGCCCTATTCACACCCACTTCTTGACCTTTCCAGTATCTCATGTTTAAGCTCAATTTAGTTTATTCTCATAAAAATAGTTTACAATTTAAAAAATCACAGATAACAAAAGAAAAATAGGGAAGATTAATACTGTACACGTTTTTCCATTAGTTCTTCATCGTCGTAATCGTGTTCTCGAAATGATTCGACTTCAGCTTTGAGTTCTTCGATTAATTTGTCTTTCTCAATTGCTTCCCTGGTTTAGTTGGTTATTCAATTCAGCACTGTTCAGACAGTTCTTCTTTCAGGCGCTCCAACTCCTCCAATGCTTCTTGTAGAGAGTTCCAGATTCCTGAGTTTCAAGCTTTTCTTTTCGCGGTATCTGGCATTTTGAAATACACGATTTGTTTGATGCTTAGTAGCCCGCTCATTTGTTGTCAAATTGACTTGCCATTTGCGAATCGATAAAGTCATCTTCGTCGAAAGCCCCGTGAACTTGCTTTCCTTTGACTTGAAATTTGGGCGGCTTCTAAGATAGTTGTGTGGGTCAATCGGGCTTTTGGACACTAGTGCTAAATAAAAATTGTCAGTTATACGTTTAATAATAAACAATTTTACTTATGAGTTGGTTAATGGCTTTCTTTTTTGGGTTCAGAATCATCCAATAACCCAATTTCTTTAGAGTCAATTGGCCCAAAAAACTTTTGTTTTTAAACAGAGGCCAATAGTTTTTACTTTTTACCAGCATCTAATATTTCATTTTCAAACACGAACCACATATCTTCATCCGATTGTAGTCGACCGTCTACGTCTTCGTTGATTTGAGATGGCTCTTGATTATTCTCAAATAAATTTGACTTGTTGAGAAGAGCCCTATTAGTAATTGGTTGTGGAAGCCATAGACCACGAATACCAGGCGACTCCCGAGGCCTGCCACAAGTGAAGATGTTGGCACAGTTGGTCAATCTAATCATGGAGTGAACTCAGGTTGGTCTGTTTACTGGTTTGAGAAGACTAGTTGAGCGCTTTGATCCTCAAGTTTATTTTGAAAGTCTGTCCAATTTACGATTAATCTTTTTGAGCGGTCTTTTCGAATAACCTGATCGTCCGAATTGTGTTTACGCAATGACACAGATTGGGCAATAAATAGGCGAAGAGATTTTTTGCATTTTTTTCAACATCGAGTCCAGAAAACTTTTGCCATATGCTTTGGGAATGCGATCCAGCCACTTTGAATCCAGTGCATCAGATAAATCGCTACAGTTTGGCACACCTTTTTTGGTATCTGAAAGTAATATTGCAAATTAAATCTAACATAATAAACTTTTATATATCAACATACCAACAAAAAGAAGAGTTGCTAGAAGGATCAACAAGGCAAGTATCCAAAATGTTCTTATCGGTCAAGTGGCCAACAAGAAACGACTGAAATTCAGAAACATTATCACTCGTGACATGTGCCATTTTATGAAACAGACGAGATTCAATAGTTTCCAAGATAAAAGTACTCAGTAGCAGTGACGAAAATGACATGTGGTGGGAACAAACGAAGCACTGTGCACACATGAACACAACGGACAAGTCCGGCAGAATGATGTGATAAGCGCGTTCGCTTGGTGAACGTTGTGTGGCTGTGAGGGTAGCGGCAAGAGCTCTATTGCAATGTGGTGTACCACTACTCCGGTTTCGTTGTTTTGTTTGGCGGATTTTTGTCTGAAGTGAAAACGTTCATAGATGACGTTTTTACCTTTTGGCTTACGGCGTCCTTCTGTTTGTCGTCTGTTTATAGCCAACAAGTGTGTACGTACAGATCATCACCGAATCCACGTTTGGCTTAATTTGTCTCCCACATTATCACCTTGTTCTCATCGGTACTAATCAAAATGAATCACAAACGGCCTCTAGAGGTCAACAGCGCCGAATGTTACAGAATTCAGCGTCCAACGAATTGGAAACATTTGATCAACAACAACAACAACGTTATAATAGCTACCGCGATCGGATGGCTCGTCCAATCAATTTGGATGAAAATCATAGTCGGTCTCATTTTCATGCTCAATCTTATAGCAGTGTTGGCGATAATAACGCTACTAGTCCAATTAGACCATTTCCCGATGATAACCACCAAGACATTTCTTCATCGCCTGCAACTGACTTTGATACTTCTGAATCAGAATCAGAATCAGATTCATCCAAAATTGATTCTTCCGACAACTCCGAAATTGAACGAGACACCGACGATAGTGATGGTGAGGACCAAGAGGATTTTTCTGTGCCCGAGGAAGACAAGCGTGAAGCTATACCAAATTTCTGTGGAATCGACCAAAGGTCCAACTATTTATCCGAGGAAGAAGGCATTTTATTGGCTCTAATGCATCAAATTCGACACAACGCCACTAATAATGCAACCAAAGATGTAGCCAAGGACATCAACAGTGGTGCTCACCCGAGGGTGATAATCCAAAAGACATCGTACAGGGCCATGCTTAAGAAGGTTCCTAATCCATTTCTTCCCCGGTGCGGAAATACTTTTACGCGACTTGTGGAGGACTTGTCGGACCTGTTTTCGAAAATGAACTCAATAAGCCAACAAAGCATGTTCAAATGGTCACTCAGAATGTGTAATTAACAAACCTTCGATACGAATGCGAGAGAGGACGGTTCGTACTTCTGCTCTGTTGGACTCGAGGACTATCTCCGACATATGATTCCGATAAATTACGACAAGCTGCGCCTTCCCAAGAATCACAAAAGGCCACCTAATATTCTACACGACTTGCCTGATTCCAAACTTTACCAGGAACTTGTTGCCCAGTCTACAGATGACAACATTGAAACACTGACTATCACTTTATCTTGGGACGGTGTCAAGTACAACAAACAAGGCAACCAAATGTGGCCATTGTTTGCATTCCTGAATGAACTTCCATTCCAGCATCGTATCAACAACCCAATGTTGATTGCTCTCCACGCTGGCAGCCTCAAACCACCGGGCGATCTCATGTGGAAACCTGTAATCGATGAACTCATTAATTTTGCAACAACTCCTATTTCTATTCGACACAAAGGGGTTGACCATTTGTTTTTGGTAAAGCTCTTGTTGGTGATAGCTGATGAACCAGCTAGAGCTGTGATTTTAAATTGCCATGGCCATGCTGCTAATTTTGGTTGTACAATGTGCGACCAATTTTTTTGAAAAGCCATCCCGTATTTGGTGCGCCCGTGTTCTACACTAATTCGGTGTACCTCACCAGATTGTCTCTTCGCACAAATGAAAACTGGCGCCAAACAATCAAAAGTATTGAAAACAAACGAGAAAGTGGCCTCAAAGTTGAACATGTACAGGGCATCAAAGGCCTGTGTCAAGTGTCTCGTTTGCCTTACATTGACTTGGTGACCATTTGTCCTCAGGAAAGTATGCATTCAATGTTCCTCGGTAAGTCATTTGTAGAATCTGAAATACTAAGCTCACGAATTTCAAATTCTAGGTGTTGTAAAGTTAATTATCGATAGGTGGTTTGCTTGGGACCTTGACAAACAATGGTACAAGAACATTCCTGGCAATGAAAAGGTGGAAGACTACCGTGGGAATCACTGTATCGGTAATACAAAAAAAAAAAGTGATTGATGAAGTGGACAAAAGATTGGCATGCATAAAGTTTCCTTCAAACATGCTGAGACGAATGCCGACTCTTAATTCATCCGGTTCTATGAAAAGTTTTGACTTGGAAAATCTTCTTTTTTATGGTTGGCCAGTATTTGAAGGTTTAATTAAGAAAGAGAGTTTTGAAAACTTTAAATTGCTTTGCCTGGATCATATCGAAACTATCATCGAGAGAGATTCAAAAGTGTACTGATATGAGGCACATCGAAGGACAAGTCACAAAATTCTTTCAAACTTACGAAGCAATTTACCCTGTGCCCAATCTTGCTGACACAAAGACAAACAACAAACCTAAGTCCAAAAAACATCTCCAAAGAGGAGTTAAGAAAGCAAAAGAAAGAAAAGTTGGAGAAAGTTCGGCAAGAAGCAAAAGAAGCTTTTATGTGGCGTTCAAATGTTCATCACCTCTCTCATATCACCGATATGGTTCAACTGTATGGCCCCTTGCCAGTGTGGTCTGCCTACTTTACTGAAGATGCCAATGGTGTGGTCGCGGATATGGTCAAAACTGGCCTTCATGTTGGTCAACAAATTTTTAATAAGTTCATCTCACGTCATTCAGTGTTGTCATCAAGCAGCAGTGTTGCCGAATATGGTTCAAAGCCATACCTTGAAGGTCAATATCGCTACTTTCCCGTATTTGCTCTTGATGCATCCCAATTGTTTTCTAATTCCGACACTGATCAATCTACTCAAGTAATCGTTCCACCAATATCGGGCGCCAAGGAATATAAAGTTGGAGATGACCTAACTGCTTTAAATCGTCAAATGCACATGAAAGCAATCAATTACTCATCACAAGAAGACACACAATTTCTTTCACTCGACAAGGTCATCTGGCAAGGTCAAACTGTCTGCACTAAATCATATAACCTCAACATGGCAACTATAAACCATTGTTTGCGGACGAAAAATGACAAATATTTTTTGGTTGATCAAATCTTACAAGAGAAAGCCACATCAAAGCTCTTCTTCCTTGGAAATGAGTTAATGAAATGTAAAAATGTCACTTATATCCGAACTGAACGCACAAAAAAGGTCTACTAACATAAAGTTCGATTATATATTTCAATCAGAAGGGATTTCAAAAGGCTTCACCAAAATGGACCCATCTAATTGGTCTGAATTGTGTACATATTGTCATATAAATGATAAATATTATGTTTTTCGAATTTTTAATCGCCATAAGTGATATTTATCAATAAATAATAGTACACTTTATTAATATTTTTCAATTATCATTAAATTAATGGAGCATAATGGTTGAATCGGGTCATTTATAAATTATCGTTAATTAACACTAGAATGTTTTCATTTAACCAACACTTCAAGTATGCACTCCTAGGGCTACTCCAAGCATATATGACACTTGCAGGGCTACTTCTGGTGCCACTAAAAGTATAGGAAACACTTGAAGTGCTGCTTGAAGCATGTTGAAGTCTACTTGAAGTATCCCGCATACTTCAAGTGGACTCTTCAAGAGATGTTTAGGTTACATGGGTGGGGATGGATGGAAGGGTCATCGAGTGATGTGCTGGTTGTTGAAGAGGATTGCGATGGAAAGTAAATATGAGTGGAGTGATGAAACTATTGACTGTGTGGTGGATTATCTGGTGAATGTGATTGACAAGTGGGGAAGACATGGAAATTGTCAAATGGGCGATACTGGCGGGTGAGAAATGGTGGTTGGCAATGAAGATGAAGATGCAGTTGACCAGTACAAGAAGAGATCGACTCAGCGCACAGCCCTCACTCGACACTCTAAGCAAACACACAATGACACAGCAGATGGCGCATTGGACCTAGATGGATGGAATGCTGAAAGGTACCAGGTGGGGTTCTGTGCAAGGTGGTTCGAGGACAATCTTGCTGATGGTAAGATTGAGGAATTACCATTGGTCAAATTGTCTCTTACTCAAGTCGAAGCGAGATGTTCCGATTTTGGTGATTATTGTCCAGTCCGTTCTTCATTCCCAGTCAGATCGAATGTCTATTTTTATGAAGTGATTTGTGTGACGAATGAAGATATACAAGTGGGGATGGAGTACTAAACTTGTAGGGACGCAAAATAGGCGGATATGATAATACAAACTCAATTTTTTTTGCAAGTTGGCAATGGAGGTTCCATATATCATAACCATCCAAGCAATTCCATTCCTGCTCCGCCAACTCATTCAATCGGTCATTGGAGTGATGCAAATCGAGTTGAACTGCCATGAATCTGGCCACATGATTACAGATTTTATATTTGAAAGTTTTAGAGGACTGCACTATTCAGAGGATCAACTAGTAGAGCAGCTTTACAACTATGCTCAATTGTTACCAACCAGTCGCAATGCTATTAAATTCCACAATATATCAGCGATATTTAGGGCCCTGTTCAGAACAGATAGGTATGGCTACAATCGATGCCTGTGGCACAATGACAAAAGAATTCACTTGAAAGGATTGTCTCAATGGAAAGAGGGGTGATGTAGTTGGATGTTTTCGTCAATGTTTCAGATCGAATGTTCACCTTCAATCTCAACGGACACATTGTCAAGTATCCAAGTAATGTCCCTTTCAGTGATCTCAATCCACACTTTGTTGAGTGCACTCTCTCGGCCCATCAACAAGTTCAGGCCAACTTTAGTCAATTTCCATATCGCTTTACACACAAACAAATGAGTTCCTTGCCCTTTGATTATGTCCTGTGCAGCGAACAGCAACTACAAATGGCAAATTACTACCAATTGGATAGTGGAATAACCAATAAGCGAGGTCGCTGTGTTATTTTCAAATACGAACATTTCTTTGAGGGAAACATTGGTGATGAAAAATGGACTCGAAAAGGAGCCGAGTGCGATATCCTTTTTTTTTTTTTTTTTTTTTTTTTTTTTTTTTTTTTTTTTTTTTTTTTTTTTTTTTTTTTTTTTTTTTTTTTTTTTTTTTTTTTTTTTTTTTTTTTTTTTTTTTTTTTTTTTTTTTTTTTTTTTTTTTTGTCAATTGCGAATTAATGAACAATGATCCTAAAATAATTCCCATTAAGGCGGATTGCTTTGCTTTTTTCAGCAACTACAAAAAGTAAGTGCGGCAAGTAATTCATTTTTTAGTTCCTTGAAAAGGCCAATTTAACTTAATTTGTCAGAATATCTCTCATATCGTGACGATTCATCCGGAACTTGGTTTATTCAAGAACTGTGCAAAATACTTGACCAATATTCGAATCGAGAAGATTTGGCAAGCATGGCGATAAGAGTGAAGAGCAAGGTTGCAGAAAGACAATTTGAAAGATCGAAAGACGGTAAAACAATCAAGCAGATGCTTATGCTCATATCGACGTTACTCAAGAAAGTGCAATTTTGAACTTTAGGGGGGAAAATTCGACACAATTATTAAATGTACTAAAGTAGTAAAAACAACCTGTGTGAATTAATAAAATGTTAGTGTAAAACAAAGCTTTATTGTTTAATAAAGTTGACTTTTGTTAGATTTGCCACTTGAGTGAGGGAATTGTGCTCAACAGATACTAAACTAAAGGTGACGCCGTTTTTGATTAGCCGTACCAGCCGATCCCATTGACAAAGTGGACTTGTTAGCTTGTGAGCTCTTTTGGGTAGACTTTGAACACGACTTATTGACGCTGCCACTAGTTAACGAAGTAGACGATGTGTGTTCGGTAGTGCCTGAAGTATCTTTACCGGAAGTGTTGGTGGCTTGAAAGAAACAGTAATAGATGACAAATGCCAGGCCAATTGACAAAAGTGCAGCAACAATTGCGACCACAAATAGTGCCACCTGCCAATTGGTCCATCCTGACGATTCTTGGGTAGGCGAGGGGGTGGCCAGAGTGATGTTTGTGTTCCACG
This sequence comes from Rhizoglyphus robini, assembly GCA_023373905.1. NCBI lineage: Eukaryota > Metazoa > Arthropoda > Arachnida > Sarcoptiformes > Acaridae > Rhizoglyphus > Rhizoglyphus robini. The sequence continues at coordinate 21,934 of JAKIJQ010000536.1, read as the reverse complement.
GTACAGTAGTGAGTGCTTGAGTGGGCCAAAATGGAAAGAATTGACCATATGCCAGCTTGTTGTAGGCAAACTTGGATATCACACCAAGGGAGGCGATTACACCAACCGGTGCGACCACATACTTCACACAGGAATTCACACAATTGTCAGTTTCGGTATTGTGGGAAGTGAGCTTTGGGTCTAAATGAAATGAAAATGAATGAAATGTTAATGCACTAGAGGTAGAAGGAAAAGGTAGGCAGTAAAAGGCAGTCAGATGGCAGTAGACATAAAAAAGACAGTAAGTAGGCTGCAGAAAGATACTAAGAAGACAGCGGGAAAAGAGCAAAAGAAAGAAGGTATGCAGTAGACAAAAAAAGGCAGTAAAATGGCAGTAAAAAAGACAGTAAGTAGGCTGCAGAAAGATACTAAGAAGACAGCGGGAAGACAGCAAAAAGAAAGTAGGAAGACAGTAGACAGCAAAAAGGCAGTAAAATGGCAGTAAAAAAGACAGTAAGTAGGATGCAGAAAGATACTAAGAATACAGCGGGAAGACAGCAAAAAGAATGTCGGAAGACAGTAGACAGTAAAAAGGCAGTAAAATGGCATTAAAAAAAAGACAGTAAGTAGGCTGCAGAAAGATACTAAGAAGACAGCGGGAAGACAGCAAAAAGAAAGAAGGTATACAGTAGACAGTAAAGAGACATTAAAAAGACAACAACAAAAAAGACAAGAAGTTAGTAGACAGACAGTAGACAGCAAAAAGAAAGTAGGAATACAGTAGACAGCAAAAAGGCAGTAAAATGGCAGTAAAAAAGACAGTAAGTAGGCTGCAGAAAGGTACTAAGAAGACAGCGGGAAGACAGCAAAAAGAAAGAAGGTATACAGTAGACAGTAAAGAGACATTAAAAAGAAACTAACAAAAATAGCAAGAAGTTAGTAGACAGACAGAAGACAGTGGGAAGTTAGAAAACGAGAAACAACACGCAAGTTCGCTTTACTTTACCTGTAGGTTTGTATGCAGATTCGAACTTAGATCGCACATTCCAGAGAATCATAAGATGAACCTTGTTCAAAAATATCGACTCATTCCAGGGCTTCTGTGTCTGTTCACGAACCACTGTTCGATACTTTTTAGCAAAAATCTTTAAAAAGTACCCAAACCCAACTAACTCTTGGCTTTTGATGAAAATGCTTAACTCTTGTGGAATTTGAACATTTGTGGGAATTACAGAAAACATTTGTTCCGGTTGGTGGCCATCGATCAAGTGGCCGAGTAAGTCGAGCCAGGCTTTGTCGTGGGTTTCGCTCCAAAGGTTGAGCTTCTTGAGGTACTTTTTGATGTTCTTTGGCGAAAGGACGGGCGTGTAGAGACGCTGTTCATCACAAAGCTTGAGGATTCTCACGAGTAAAGCTAAGAAGCGTTCGATATTGTTTGGTATTTCTTGCTGAACTCGAGGAAAGCTCACCTCCTCCACATGTAGACGAGCTTGCTCAAATTGGAGATCGACTTTAAAGTCCTCATAGAGATTGTGTGCGTCTGTTAGCACATCTTCCGGTAGTTGTTCGCTAGTGCCCACAGCTTTCAAATATTGTAGTGGCCCACTCCAGTATTGGTCATCAAAACTGGAGCATGTGCAAAAGTATTTCCAAAAATATTTCCATCGATAGTGCTTCCAGCGTTGGTCAATCCTCGGAATGGAGTACTTCTGTCGGAGGCTGTCTTCATCCACGGGTTGAGCATTACCCACCTTCTGTACAATCTTCCTCTCGTCGATCATGTCCAACTTGAGCAGAATTTGTCGTACACGAGCAAACTTGGCCGCAAAGTCACCTTTCGCAAAGTCTATCTCGTCATACAGTTCGTATCGTTCGAGATAGTTCATCAACAAACTGACTTGAACTGGTGCCGGTTCTTGTTCACGGAATTTCTTGAACTCCTCTTTAAAGTCTTGGACGGTCTTTGCATGTGGTCTTGGCTCAGCACAGTAGCAGACGGTAGCAATGAAAGCCACGAGAAGCAACCACCAGCAGAAACGCATCTTGTAGAAGAAAAAGTTGTGACTTGACCTGTTTGTTGTTGAGAAGGAGACAAATAGACAAAATAAACTGACTCACAAAGTAGAACACTAACAGTCATGTGTAACAGATTAACTTTTATGGAACAAATAGAACAAAACTGGTTTATTCGAAAGCAAAAAATAACGAACAACAGGGTAGTACAATAACTGATTCAATTAAGATTCACTAAAGATATGTTACTGTCCAAAAGCGAAATTCGTCATTCCGTGGATTGCCTAGGCAAATCAGGAGAAAAATGATCAATTTTATAATTCCGTCTTTTGCCTAGGCAGTCTAAGGATTGACTAGGCATTCCGCGTTTGAAAATACTCACTTTAGACAAAAGTGGAAATATCTAATTTGTTTATCTAGTTTTGACCAGGCAAACCACGGAATAACGAATTTCGCGTTTGGACAGTATATGATGTCGGCAAAGTGGGAAAGTTGTCATTCCATGTTTTGCCTAGGCAAAAGGCAAAATAATTTTAACTGTAGGAAAACTTTATTTTTTTAGAAATTGTGATTTTAAAACATTACCAATTTCTGGAAATCATTAAGTTAATTTATTATATAACTTAACAAAAATTAAAATTTGTATTAAAAGTTGGTTTTAACATGTTTATGAGCGAAATAGCAATTTTATCGTTGTTCATTGAAATTTCACTTTTGCCTAAAATGAGAATTTAAATCGCGGAATGCCTGAGACTGCCTTGGCAAAAGGCGGAAAAATAAATTTCAAGAAAATTTCTTTGATTTGTCTAGGCAATCCACGAAATGACGAATTTCGAGTTTTGACGGTAACATATATATATTAAAATTGTAGTTGATTTGAGATTAAATTTTAAATTTTGAAGACAAAACTTACCAAAAACGCTGAAACCATTGACTACTTTAACCAGACTGCAATACCTTTACTTAATAAATTATTTTGTAAACAGAAAAATAGTAATTAAATTTTTTTATAATAATTAAAAATTAACCTAAAAATCATTTCAAATAATCAGACAAATCACAGCCCAACTGTTCCAGCGTCTTACGACATTCCGCAAATCGATTCAACTCATCCCCCGAAAGCACCACCTGTCCGGCCCAATCATCCAACCGTTCCATGCACGTATCCACTCTCGACAATAATCGACTGGCTTTTTCAGCTGACAAACTGTACTTCTTTACACCCAAATCATAGAGTGAGTACAAATTCTGTACATCCCAGAAGAGAAGTTGAATCTGTTGCCAACTGATGCTTGAGAGTAGCTCCTGCTCGGACAGTTCACTCGATGCCTTGTGACGGGAGGATTTCTTGAGGGTAGACATTTTAATGTTTAAAAAAATTAATATTTACAATTTTTAAAAACAGCTATTTAAATTTAATATTTACAAAAATCAATGAAAATATTAACGCCTTTTTAAATATAATAAATATAATAAAGGTCAGATTAAAAAAACATGTTTCCGTATCAACGTGATTATATTGCAGATTGTGGGGCGCATGCGCATACATTATAAATGCAACCTTTACCTAACCTAAATTAAAAAGCGCACTTTTTATCATCCAAAGTGCATCATCGTGTTGATGCTCTACTTTCCCTCTTCTTTCTTTACCTTCTAATCTTTTATTTTACCTTATCTTTGCCTTACAACTTGCAAACAATGTCTGTAATAATAAGTGGATTAGTTATATTTGATGTAACGACTAGAAAATTTGCGTGTGACATGTCAAAATTGTGAGTCTTTTGAAGCAACAAATTGAAGCAAAATTTCTTACTTATTTCTTAATTATTTAACAAAAATGGCCAACCGTTCCACGTCCGATCCACTGAACAATCAACAGATTGAGATTCTGTTTCATGAAATTGAGACACTTCTTTCGTATTATCCGTTGTCGGTTGATGATCAAACAGCAACAGCAAAACATACGCAACTCCGTCCGGAACAATGTCGACGACTGATGGCTCGAGCCGATCAATGTATTGTCAAGTTGGATACACTCGCAAGTAGGATTGTACTGGCTGAGTACTATTTGGTGAAATTCAAGTCTTTTAGGGAGGATTTGGAGAAGTTTGGGTTTGTTGTGGCCGGGTTGATTACCTGATGACAATTGTATTTGATTTAATTTGGATATTAAAAATAAACTTTGCATGCGCTAACTGTTTGTAAGTAATTTTTTTACACATTTTACTTATTTAATCGTCATTTGACATTTTATTGACACTGAAATGGGCAAGCACTTGATACAGAATGCATAATGATGATCGCAAGTTGGCATTTACCATATTTACTTATAAGTTATTAGTTACTAAGATACTATACTTGTAAGTCGAGGAACTCGCATTGAAATTATTCAAGGACACGGTACTATTAGAAATGATAATAGCATTAATAATAGTCGAATTTTTTTTATAGAAATAGCTGATCCAGATGGATCGAGGCAAAAAAATTGTGCGGCGGAGGTGATAGATGTTTTGTTGTCTAATTTCATATCTTGTATAACCCATATCTATATTTTGATATGTTTAACAAGCAATTAATTTTGTGGATTATGTGCAAACAATACAAACCTCAAATATTATGGTCAGTTTGTCATCGGGTAGATATTGCTCTATAAATGATGGTTCTTGCACACAAGATAGGGAAAGAAATTTTGAATTTCTAACGATACCATTTTCGGGAATTGTTACTTGATCGCCTAATTTAAATATGAATGGGATTAGACTTTCTATAATCAAATGACATACCCCACAGAGTCCGTTTATCTCCATTTGTCTTTAAAATTGACATTCGATTTTGCGCGGTGACTTTTTTGTTTGATAAATTACAAAAATCAAATGATAGATACTTCTCATGTTGCATCTCGTGATCATCGGGCCTTGTTAGGCGAATACGAAATTTATTGTCGGTGTCGGTGTTAGTGTCTGTTGAAGTGTTGAAAATTTGAGAACAAATTGAAATGTCCTCTGAAGTACTGAGACAAAAAGCACAAAAACTTTTCGATTGTCCACTTTAGCTCAACAAATGGGATTGTTTTCTTCTGAGCATCCACCACCGGTAAATTTTTCACTTACCATGTAATAAATCTCACAATAAATTGTCAGTTTGTCATTGTAAACAAATCCATTAGAATAATCCAGTAAAATTTCTCGATTAAATTCATGAAGCATTCCGAAATTCGATTCAAATTTTTTTGTTCCCTCTAGTACAAAATTACACATGAATTACTCATTAATTCTATTTTATAATACATACCAGAGGTTTCGCATTCCACACCATTCACATCGAGTATTGACAATTTTCCATGAATAGTAATGCTAGTTTTACATGAATTCGAAATGACTATATCAACATTATCTGCATTTGTGCCATTCGGGTACAACATGAGACAGAATCGCTCGTCTTGCTGGCCAAGTGCATGAAAGTCATCCGATTGAATAAACGGCGAAGCTGCGCCTCCACTCAACAAGTCCGTGATATTGGGAATTGGCCAGGTGTACTCCACTTTTGAGACCTTATTGGCACAGTTAAATCTACTAGTGCCGATCTCGTTGTTCGTGATCATATTGAAAATAGGCTCGTCGGCTTGCATGTGAATCTGTGTGCGTATGGAGGACATTATGGTACATTTGGAGATTTAAAAAAAGATTTACCTCAAAGTGTAACGTTAGGTGACCTTTAGGTAAATACTTTGATGCACAATCTAACAGTTCGGAATATTTTATGAAGTCACAATTTTTTTCCTTGATTACTGTATAGATCACACTTCATCTCTTGAAACAAAACATTTCAATATCAACAACAAATTGTGTTTTGATCACTCACCTTTAGTCTCGCACTTATCACCATTTTGATCCACAATCGACACATTCCATTGACATTTAATCTTCCCTTCATATACTTGGAGCATATCATAAACGCCAACTCCAACCGATACATAGTCTTTTGCACTTTCCCCACTTTTTTGGCTTTAAATAAAGTTCAATTTTAAGAAATCCATTGTTTGGTGGTGAAAACTTGTCTGGACAAATTTCCCATTTCCACGGGTGGCCACGGTAAAGACGGCCGTAATTTGCAATGGTCCATTTGTGTGCAAAATTTACAGAACATGTGTTGATTGAAGGTGGATCAATTTTTACTAGTTTATTCGAATTAGGCTGTTTAAACAAATTATTTTCCATTTTTTCAAAATGGAACAAAAAACAAAATTTGTAAAGTACTGCTGGTTGGGTGTTTAAGCTGCGCCAGTTTGCAAATCAATCGCGTTCACAACAAACGCCCAGCAAACCAACACTTTATCACATGGCAAAATATCTAATCGTTTATCTTTTGGAGGCCCCCTGCGTCTATACAAACAGGCCAACTCAAACAGTATTGTTTGCATTAATAAAGCAATTTCACAATATACTAATGGGCTTTGCGGGGCTAAATTTAAATCCTTTGATATTATTTTTAAAATAATGTCCCCAAAATTGAAATTCTGGGGAATAGTCGAGTGTAAGCGAAATTCATACACACCTAACCACCTAAACCTAACCTAACCCTATCCTAAACGACGCCCACACCCACCTAACCACCTAAACCTAACCTAACCCTATCCTAAACGACGCCCACCCCTGTCAAACTAACCCTAAAACTAACCAACCCGTTCCTCTCTATGACCAAATTTCATATTTTCATTGTTGCACTCGTTGCGGGACTCATTGTTGGACATGAGACCCAACAATGGGGCCTCAAGCTGAGACATTTTCAATCAGAGATTTGTTTGGCAGGTTCACCTAAAAAACATTTTTTCGCAAAAACCAAGGTTGAACTGCACATCTAGATGGTATTCTAAGCACTTTGGTAAAGTTTGATGCAAATCGGTTGAGAAATGTAGGAGGAGTTATCCGTACAAGAATCGAAAATGTTGTGCCTTAGTCTTCGCTTACGCTCGACAATTATCGCCAACGATTTTGACGATCGATCTAACAGATGTCAAGGAACGCTTTTTAGCGTCCGTCAACCTTGAGTAAATTTAAGATAATAAAATTCCGTAGCGATTTGTCATAGTAGTATCAAACATGTCAAACACTCAACGTTGACTCCAAGATTAACCTACAAGAACACGATTGATCGTAAAGTAACTGACTACCTATGTTTGGGTTATGTGGGCAATTGTTTTTTAAATTTGACAAAATTTTTGGATTAAATAACTTTAACTTAACTAACTTTTCACGGCGCTATGCCCCCTAGGGCCCGAGGACGTTAAAGGATGGATCCTGATCGTCTGGTTTGGCAAATCTTCAACGCGGTGCCAGATGGACTACGACCGGTTGGCAGACCAAGGACGAGATGGATGGACCAAAAATGACGCCCTCTTGAGACGTGTTGGCCTGAACCCGGACGAAGTAGCACAAGTTGCCACGGACCGATCCCTTGTGGAGGCAGCAGATTTGTGGGCTAGAGCCGCGACCCGATTTACGGACATAGCGGTGTGAAGTTAGTGTTAATGTATGTAACTTTATTTAACTTTTATACAAATATGTGCAAATTTTAAACAAAAATATTGGTCCTTACATAATTTTTTTAGATCTAAATGGATCAAATATGGCCGTTTAAAAAGTTTCTCAATTTTTTTTAAGTGTCTTTAATTTTTTGGAAGTGTTTGAGTTCGGGTGTTGGGATGCTTTTAAGGCAAGTCGCGGCTCAATTTTTTCTTAAAAATTTCAAATTATTTTAAGATCTTAAGTTATCGGTTATCTCATTATCTATCATCTTACAAAAAATTAGAACAATATTCCGACAAGAAATCATGAAAAATCCACATTTCCAGGATGCACTTTTCGCATTTGCCCTCTACCGGCCAATGCATACCTTTTAGTTTTTCCCTTCTCCTGTAAATCAAGACCTTTGCATATTTATTTATTTATGGCACGCAACTTTTACTCAAAGAGCAAGCGTGCGGTCGCTTTATTAAATAATTGAGTTAATACATTGAGTTAAACAATTGAGTGATCAGCAAGGCGACAATCAAAGCAATAAATTGCTGGTAAGCACACGATATGCACCCAGGAACAAAACATTGAGTTTAATCATTGAGTTAAATATTAGAGGGATAATTGAGTTAAGAATTGAGTTAAACAATTGAGTTACGATTGAACCACATTAAAAGGTGGGTCTTGATGTTGAGCGAATTGAATGAACAAAAGAGTCGCGAATGGACCCGAAAAATGTTTGATTATTAAACTAAGACCGCAATGGGCCAAAATAATCAAATGAATGCATATTGTTATATATGAAAGGTGCTGGTTCTAATCGGGTGATTCCGGAACGAGCCCAAACGCGAGAATAAGGGGAATAAGACCAGAATACGGGTGAAACGGTAAACTTTATTCCAAAATAACCGGGAAAACGAGAATGTACTGGTGAGCAGTTCTATCCCAAGTCGCAGTCAAAAGGCTTCTTGGTGAGACTAACAACACACAGCGGTACGTGGACTTTCGCTGTACGAGAACAAAACAAAAGACGGTTGGACTGTGCAGGATGACATCCAAAAACACAAGACAAAGAGGCCTCTCCGTGCTGCTGCTTTTTATACGACACCACCAAATCACAAACACGAAACTCCGCCCAGCGCGGCCAACGCTGCGATTTGATTGGTTGCTTCGTCTTCGACAGTTGTCTTGACTAGAGCTGAAGCGAGCAGGGCCAGAGCGCGTTCTTTTCCCGCGCGCGCGAGACTTGGTTGCGCGCCTTTTCTTCTGAGTGCGCACGTAGTAGAGGGCATCAGCGGGACAGTGGGGGAAGTGAGAGCGCGCCAAACGATGATGAAGGATGACGCAAGGCGGCGGAGGGAGGACAGGCACGATGATGAGGCAGCACGGCACGGAGGGTTACAACAATAACAACAAAAAAAAACACAGTTGCCTGGACCGACAGACCCAAGAAACAACCGCTCACCGTACACTAAAATACAATAAAATACAAAAGTACAATAAATGACAAAACAAAAGATACCGTCCAGGAGAGGTATCTTACATATATATCTTTGCATATTGTTTTTGTTTCTTCTCCTACAAAACTGATCCGATTTTTGTTGTACCAGGGCTTTAATTAAAGATAATAAGATTCTCTATTTGGCGAACTGAAAACATTTTAAAATTTTTAAGTTATCTGATCGTGAGTTCATCTCAATGTGTTCAAAATATGCTACTTTTTTTACATTTTTTTGATCTATATTCTCAAGAAAATATATTTCCATAAATGTTTTCAGATGCCGTTAAAGCCAATCAATTTATCTTTAATTTAAGCTATAATATGCCACAATCGGTCAAATATTAAAGGAGAAGTAACCTTTCAAATATCGTCTAGTCAAATGTATAGATTTGAGCTAAGGGGAAATTCATAGACGACGTTACCCGCGTCTGTCCTTAATAGCATGTTTCAAATGATCCATCTTGTATGACCCATAGCTAAATTAAAGTAAACGTTAATGTTGATTGTTAATAAATTGAATAAAAAACAAACCTCACATATTATAGTCAAGATCTCATTGCATCCCATGTAATGGTTGATAAAAGGTTGAGTTTGCAGAATAGATGTGGGAAGAAATTTTAATTTTCTTACTCTGCCATCCTTGGGAACCGCTGATTGACCATCTATTAATTTTGAGGTATTAAATCACAATCATTAACATCTCTACCAAAAAATCAACAATTACCCCATCTAGTCCATTTATCACCATCTGCACCGAGTAATGATATTCGATACTGAACTGTGATGTCTTGTATGATCGGGCGTGACACATTGAACAGATCTACTGTTAAATACTCCCTTGTGTGATCAATGTGGCCATTTGGCCACAAACGAAGAAACAGTTCAATTCTACGGTCAATTAGCTTGAATATTGGTGAATCAGTTTTATAGCTCTTTGAACTTCTGAAACAGCGAATCCACTTTTCGATGGTCCAATTTGCATTAATGATATGAATATAGCTCTTGGTGGCATCAGTAATGCTCTCCGATTTGCATTCGATTTGTGCAGAGTTCACCAAGTCGCTGTCGTGAATCTGAAATATGAATTCTCAAGTCATTAATAATCCAAGGCTTGTATTTATTTTGACAATAAAAATGTACTATCTAACTATCTAACTATCTAACTATCTAACTATCTAACTATCTAACTATCTAACTATCTAACTATCTAACTATTTAACTAACTAACTAACTAACTAACTAACTAACTAACTAACTAACTAACTAACTAACTAACTAACTAACTAACTAACTAACTAACTAACTAACTAACTAACTAACTAACTAACTAACTAACTAACTAACTAACTAACTAACTAACTAACTATCTAACTATCTAACTATCTAACTATCTAACTATCTAACTATCTAACTATCTAACTATCTATCTAACTATTTAACTAACTATCTAACTATCTAACTCATTTAATACCTCATAACAATTTAACCTCGGTACTCACCATATAACTCATCTCACAATGTATTCGAAGTTTGTTGTCATTCGTTAATCCATTCGAGTTGTCAAGCAGAGTCACTCGGTTGAATTTGAAACATTTTCCTTCTCCGGAAGCAATTTTCTCTGACCCCTCTGTATATAAAATTAAACATTAATTGTTATTGTTAATGTTATATTCCCTCAAATATTTACCTGCAGTATAAAACTTTTCATCATTCACATCGAGTATCGATATTCTGCAATGAACATTTGCGCTATCTTCACTATCATTCCAAATGATTATATCAATGTTGTCTTTATCATTTTCTCTCCGACCATTTGGGTACAATCGAAGACAGAATCGTTTATTTGGTTCGGGAAATTTGCCCGACTGAATCCAATAGGGCGCCACTGAATTTTCCTTGAACAAGTCAGTAAAGTTCTCAACAGTCCAGATGTGTTCCACTTTAGTGAACTTGTTTGCACAGTCGAATCGACTCCAGCCCACCTTGCTGTTCGTGATCACATTGAAAATAGGCTCGTCAGCTTGCAGGTCAATCTGTGTGGGAATGTAGGACATTAGAGTACAGAGGAGAGATAGAAAGAACTTGGAATGGACAAACCTTAAAGTGTAGCATTAGTTTGTCATTGGGCAAATATTTAGAACAATTCAATAATTCAGAGTATTTCATGAAATCGGAATCAATTTTATCGCCATTACAGCATAGATGGTTAAATTTTATTTCTAAAACAAACATTTCAGTACCAATTTTTTCAATATTCCCATCACTTACCCTAAGTCCAGCACTTGTCACCATTTTTATCCTCAATCGACACAACCCATCGACAGTTAATCTTCCCTTCATAAATTGGTGGCATATCTCTCACAACAACACCAATCGTAACGCAATTGTTCAGTTCAGTTGCAATAATACCTTTTGGATATAAATGAAGCGCAAATTTAAATAGTTCATTTTTTGGAGGCGAAAAGTCGTCCGAATAGATTTCCGATTTCAACGGAAAATTTTTATCTGAGTAGAGACGACTATAATTTGAGATGGTCCATTTGTGAGCAAAAGTGATAGAGGAGCATTGTGACTTTTTGAATAGATTGAGAATTTTTTCCATTGTTTAAACCAAACATTACATTACATTCAGTTAACTGTAGTATGCAACCCAACTCAATCGTCAAGCCAACTAACTAAGTTGTAAGATCACCTGACAAAATAATATCTAATCTCTAGATATACCTTTATACTAAGTGATGTCTTCTCGAGTGTATAACGAAGTCAATGAGTGCAACTATGCAAACAGTGCTGTATTGTTTGCATTACAATATTTGCACAATCAAATATGTGACATAAATTGTAATTTCACTCAAATTGGGAAAGATTTAAGAATTGGCTTAATAAATGCCCAATCACACAAATTTATTTTTATAATTCCTTGTCAATAGAAGAGGAATTGACGGCAAAATCTTTCAGGTTCAAAATGCCTTGTACATTCACAATTGCACCTTGAAAATTGGAATTTGACATATTTACAGTTGCAGTTCCGGAAGGGCTGTTCACTAGTAGAGATTGATTGTCTGTGATGGTAGGTTTGGTTTTTGTATTTCTTTCTATCTTCTAAAATCCATATCTATTTTGTTTGTTTGTTTGAGATAATTAAAAAAGATTACTCAATGTTTTTAATTTTAGTCCCATTTAGTTCTGTTACAAACCTCACATGATATTGTCAGTTTGTCATCGGGTAGATATTGTTTGATAAAAGACGAATTTTGAAGACTAGATTGAGCAATAAATTTTGAAACTCCAACTTGGCAACCGTTGCGCAGGGTTGAATCGCTGCCTAATATATCAATCATCTTTTAATGAATTCAGATAAAGTATTCTTAAATCCTTACACCACTTGATCAATTTATCTCCGTCTGCACTCATCAACGATATTTGATACTGAACCGTCACTTGCTCCAGGTTGGACACATTGAACAGCTCGAACGATATATGATCTTGGCTGTAATTTTCACGATCATTTTTTAGCTGTTAGAAAAAGATAAAATTTATATCTAGTGTCAATGGGATGTTCGAACACTGGAGAATCGATCCAGTGATATGTTGGCGTGGCTAGACATTGACCACTGAAATTGTCGATTGTCCAGTTGTGGGAGAGATAATGAACGGTTTTGTGGGTGACATCCGTGATGCTCTCTGATTTTAATTCAGAGTTAGAAATTTGCAAACTATCCGTAAATTTTTTGTCTTCAATTGAGTCCATCTGAATAATAACATTAGAATTTTATTTACAGTTCAAACTCCTCTCTCCTCACCATGTAACTCATCTCGCAATATATTCGCAATTTGTTGTCTTGAACCAATCCACGAGAGTTGTCAAGTAGAGATGCTCGATTGAATGTAAAACATTTTGCATTATTGGAATCAATTTTTCTAGTCAATTCTATTGATTTTTTTGATTAGGTAATTAAAGTATAGAATTTTCACAGAATCCATACCTTGTTTATAGCACTCCTCGCCATCCACATCGAGTATCGATATTCGCCCATAAATAGTAGCAGCATTCCGATTATCATTCCAAAGGCATATTTTTAGATTATCGTTATCTGCATTTGGGTGCAATTTCATACAAAATCTTTCACTTTCCGAAAAGTGGTCTGACTGTATGAAGTAGAGCACTATTGAGCCCTCATCGTACAATCGAGTAAAGTTCTCAACTGTCCAGGTGTGCTCAATTTTAGTGACTTTGACTTTGGCACAGTCGAATCGACTCGTGCCCACCACGTTGTTTGTGATCACATTGAAAATTGGTTGGACAGCTTGCAGGTGAATCTGTGTGCGGGAATGTAGGACATTATGGTACATATGAGATTGGGAAGACTTTGGTAGGACCTAGGAAGGACTTTGAAAGGACTTTGGATGGACTTTGGAAGGACTTTGGAAGGACCTAGAAAGACCTTAGGAAATAGACACTAAAATTTACCTCAAAGTGGATTGTTAGCTGATCCTGTGGCAAATATTTCGTTGCACATTTCGACAAATGGGAATGCTTAACAAAATCAGATGCAATTGTAAAACATCCAACCACTAGAGCATAACTCGGCATTTCTAAAACATTTTAACATTTGACTTTAACTTGTCTTAACTCTGACATCATCACTCACCCCCAGTGCCGTACTGATCTCTATTCGCATCTTCAATCCACACCTTCCATCCGCATTTAATTGTTCCATTATTATATATTCGTGGAATATCATTAATTAAAACCCCAACCGAAATATAGTCGGTCCAAATCGGAACATCAATTTCACCAATGGGACAAGGTCTGATCGGTTTCTGCCCATGACTACCTTTTTGGATAGAAAATAAGTTTAAATTCCAATTCTTCATTTTCGGGTGGTGAAAATTTTCCCGAACAAATTCGCCATTTCCACGGGTAGCCTTCCTCATATAGTCGACTGAAATTAGCAATGGTCCATTTGCGAGTAAAGGTTATATTTGAACAATATGAATCGGTTGATTGTTCTGATGAAGGTTGAGTTTCATCTTTTTGTTGAATCGATTTGGATTTTTTGATTGAATTTATGAATTTTTTCATTTTCTTTCAAATCAAACCAAAAACAAATCTTCGCAAGGCAATTGTGATTGTACGTTTAGCTACGTTTGCATTCAATTTCAGTATGCGCACAATACTTAACCGTATACGCAGTTAAATCAACAATGACATGACAAAACAGCTTATCAATCCAAACACATTTACCCCTTAAAAAGAATATAATCACAAGTCAATTAAATCTTTTGTTTATTACTATCATAAATGTAACCGACCCGGTTCAAGTGATATCAGATCATTGACATATAAATCTCATTAGTCATTGTAACAAACAAAATCATAAAACATAAAATTATCACATTGAAAGTAATTGCATATGTGAATAAGTGGTTTATATAATTGTCTAAGGGGCATTGGTAGCTTTGTCTGATGCTGCATCACTTGACTTTCATCACTTGCAAACTGACCATACATTGTGAGGTATGTGTGCATTTGTGTTATGTACTGTATCAATCACGTTTACTGATCAAACATATTATTAATATATATTTAGCTATGGGTTGTACTGAGATAGAAAAGTCTTCAAACCTAAACCCGCAAAACCAAACGCTCAGAGTTCTTATAACAATTTTTCTGGCCAAGTTAACGGTGAAAAATTTCATAACGCATTCATCAACCTTGGGGGAATAGTGAACATAGAAAATGCCACTACAACTTCAACGTCTTATCAATAATCATAATATTGTACACGTAAATAAAATAATCAACAAAGATCGAATTATTTTTTAGCAGGTCTCAAAGCAAAAAAATGAGTCAGTTACTTTTGATACCTTTATACATAGTGATGCCTTCTCAAGTGTATAATCTTAACTAGTGGGCCCTGCGGGTGCTAAATTTGAAATTTGAACTTATAAAGTGTAATAAGTAAGACCAAGGATTATATCCGTGGTCTATAGTCTGAACGTGAGATTATTTGAACCATGATCTCCACATTCCTGTACAGCGCCTAACCTACCTATCTCCTAACCAAAACCCAATCCTATACGGCACCTAACCTACCTTACACTTAACCATGACCCAACCCTACACGGCACCCAACCAACCTAACCTACCTAACCAAAACCCAATCCTACACGGCACCTAACCTACCTAAAACCTAGCAAAATCCCAAATGAATTGTTGGTCTCACTTTCACATTGTTGCACTCATTGTTGGACATGAGGAAAAACACTGGACCTCCAATCAGAAGTTTGATCGTGGTGAAATTTGAATGGCAACTATATCTAAAAAACGACTTTTTAGTTTTTTTGAGAACGATATGCACAAATTCACATATTTTTATGCATCTCTGCAAAATTTCATCCAAATCGGCCAAGAAACCTCAGAGGAGTTGCGTGCACAAAAACGGCCAAAAGTCAAGGGATAGTCTTCACTCACGTTCAGACAATTATTCATAACCCCAGTCACGCACTTGTTGGTTACTTTCAGTGCGACTCTGTACATCTTGTTTAGAAATTTATTCAATTTGCTCGCTCCCTGCTCGCTTGCGTAAAATAGTATATTTGCTTCTGGTTTGAGTGTTAGGGTTATTGTTACTAGTGGGCCCTGCGGGTGCTAAATTTGAAATTTGAACTTATAAAGTGTAATAAGTAAGACCAAGGATTATATCCGTGGTCTTTAGTCTGAACGTGAGACCACTTAAACTACGAGGCCCACATACCTAACACCATAACCATGACACTCGTAACACATTTATAAGTCTCATTTGTAAACTTTATTTTTAAAACGCAATAAAACATTTTCAACCAAAACCCACTCCTATACCTACCTAACACTCTAACCAAAACCAATCCTATACGGCACCTAACCTACCTAACACCCTAACCAAACCCAATCCTACACGGCACCTAACCTACCTAACACCCTAACCAAAACCCAATCCTACACGGCACCTAACCTACCTAACACCCTAACCAAAACCCAATCCTACACGGCACCTAACCTACCTAACACCCTAACCAAAACCCAATCCTACACGGCACCTAACCTACCTAACACCCTAACCAAACCCCAATCCTACACGGCACCTAACCTACCTAACACCCTAACCAAAACCCAATCATGCGCTCAAACATTAAATTGTTGAACAAATTCTCACATTGTTGCACTCATTGTTGAGTACACAGAAAAATGGCTTGACCCTCAAACAGAAGAATGACTTAGGTGAAATTTGAATGGCAGCTATATCTAAAACACAACTTTTGGAACTTTTGAGAACGATATGCACAAATTCACATCATTTTAAGTATCTCTGCCAAATTTCAGCCCAATCGGTCAAGAAACCTCGGAGGAGTTGCGTGCACAAAAACGGCCAAAAGTCAAGGGTTAGTCTTCACTCACGTTCAGACAACAAGTGACTACAGTGAGGTGAAGTACACACACCAAATCAATAAAGACGTTACTGTTGGTTGATTGGCTTGTTTGTACTACACAAACGTGATAAAATATTTTTATCAACAGACGACATTAATAATAGCAATAAAATGATCTATTTGTTTTGTGATTACAATAAATTTCTAAATAACCCCCGCGTCAATTATTAGCAGTTGCGGTCATCAAATTTAGGGCAGAACATGTTTTCGCTGCGCTTAATCAAGAATTAATAGCGTACGGATAAAAGTATGAGAGTTGTCAGTTAATAAGGAGCACTAAATAATAAGTGCTAAATCAAGAGAGGATTATAATCGTTGTACATTTTATTACCCCTCGTTTTTGTGCCAACTCATTGACGTTAAAAATAAACGTTAATAAATGTCTAGAGATCCTCCCAAATATTTAGGTGTCTCAACTGATAATACGTTTTGTCGTGTCATCGTCGGTTTAACTAAAAAAAGTGTCTAGTACGACCTGTCTGCTTTGGTAGATGTCAACGGTAATTTTGAAATAGTTTTTTTGATTTTATTTGAGAAAATGGGGAAAAAGTCAAAGAAGTCCAAAGAAGGCAAAAGAGTCAAAGAAGTCAAAAGAGTCAATAGAATTAAAAAAGTTAAAAAAGTGCAAGTGCAAGTCCGAACCCAAGTGCAAGCCTGAGCCCGAGTCAGAGTCAGAAACAGAGTTCAAGTCCAAGTCCAAGTCCAAATCCAAGTCAAAGCATAAGTTAAAGTGTCAATGCAAGTCCCACCAAAAGTCCGAAGCAAACGATTCCAAATGTTCCAAAATCACCTTCACTTATAAATGGATTATTGCAAATTACAGTCGACTATACGACGAGGGCTACCCGTGGAAATTTGGAATTTGTTCAAATGAGTTTTCAGCGCCAGACAATGAAGAATTGCAATTCGAACTTCAATTATATCCAAAAAGGCGAGAAGAAATTTGGAAAAATTTGATTTCGGTTGGTGCTTGTGTGTTTGATATGCCAAAAAAAATATGAAAACAAAATCAGATGCCGATGGAATGTGTCAATTGAAGATGAAAATGGAGAGAAGTGCGATACTAAAGGTGAGTTACTGGAATCACTAATACGATCCCAAACGCAATTTTTGTGTCCTCCAAAAGTTATTAATGCAGTCTTATAGAGTTTTTTACGCTGAAAACGCCGGTAGTCATATTTTTGCTCAAAGACCAGTCGTTCCAGAGATATGGACCGGTAAAGTTTAAGGGTTCCACTTTTTGGGAATTTTTATCTCCATGATAGTTTGACATATTCGCCCGGTTTAAATGTCTAAAATCATCTTAATCTCATGTAGAATAATGTAGAATTTTTTCAGGAATATCTGTGAACGTTTGGTTAGTCATGTCATTTGCTAAAATATTGGAAGAAAAAACATAGCAAAAACAGTCTACTTTGGGCAAGTTTTAAAAGGCAACATTTAAGCAAATGAGATGACCCAGTAAATGTTTATGAAAGTTCCTGAAAAAAATCACAGTTATTATTCATAGTTCTAAGATCATTTTAGCAATTTAAACCGGACGAATATGTCAAACTATCATGGAGATAAAAATTCCCAAAAAGTGGAACCCTTAAACTTTACCGGTCCATATCTCTGGAACGACTGGTCTTTGAGCAAAAATATGACTACCGGCGTTTTCAGCGTAAAAAACTCTATAAGACTGCATTAATAACTTTTAGAGGACACAAAAATTGCGTTTGGGATCGTATTAGTGGAATGGGTGAATGGTTAGTGATGTTGAAAATGTTTTGTTTTAGAAAAACGAAAATCCTATTGTTTACTATGTAAGCAATTGAGGTTTATAAATTTGATTGATCATGGACATTTGTTGAACTCTCCGTCAAAATATTTGGCACACTCTCAGCTGACGCTCCACTTTGAGGTGATTAGATATTCTTTTTTTTGTAAATTCAACTTCCAATTTACCACAATGTCCAATATTCGCACAGTTTCACTTGCAAGCTGACGAGCCTATTTTCAATGTAATCACGAACAACGAGGTGGGCAGTAGTCGATTCGACTGTGCATTGCAGAGTGCAACCAAGGTCATAAGAGTGGCACACACCTGGACAATCGAAAATATTGCTAAGTTGCTCGATAAAAAAGACTGTTGATGAGAATTCGTATCAATGGAATCCGCAAGAAGTGACGCCTTACTTTATTCAATCAGACTATTTTCCTAGCCTTGAAGAGCAAAGTGAAAAATTCTGTCTTAGACTCTGTCCAAATGGATGGAATGAAGAGTGGAAAGATTATGTGGATATTATGCTTTGGAATGACAACAAAGTAAAAGCGAATGTTCATATGAAAATTACGATACCCGATATGAATTCTAAGGACTATATTCGAGGTATGTCAGCTGGAAATAGGCTAACAAATGTTGGCAAAACTATTTTAAATTGATAAATTAAAATTAATGAATTTCTTTTTGTAGAAGAGACATGGAAAATTCCTGCGAAATTTTGGAAAACAGTTTAGATTACAACGACGTTATTTTCTAAATGACGAGAATGGTTTGGTTCAGGACAACAAACTAAAAATAGTGTGCGAGTTGAGTTACATGGTAAACATGAGATAGGTAATTATGAGTTTTGATTGGTGATAATTTGAATTTGTATTGCAGATGGATTTGACTGATGACAAAGAGAACAGTTCAAGAGCATACACAAACTCTGTGTACAAATCAGAAAGCAATTTTCAATGTGGCACAAAAAAGAATTCTATTTTACCAACCTCACGTATGGTGATTACTGTCCAACGGACGGCTCGATCGATTCACAAACCTTCGAACTAGGAAAAGACAATCGAATTAAATTTTACCTTCGTCTATGGCCAGATGGTCACGACGAGCAAGGGCAAAAAATATTTATCTCTCGATCTTTGTAATGTGTCACAGGATATTGACAAAGTAACGGCTCAGTATCGAATATCGATTCACAGTGCAAATAGAGATAAATGGGTGAGATGGGGTAAAGTATTTTTTTATGCATTGGCACAGTTTTTTAATTAAAAATATTTTTTAACTATAGGAGATCAATCCACAATTGCAACAAGTGGCAGCGTCCGAAGATCAAAATTTGCTCTTCAATCTTTAATTGACCAATATTTTTCCGAAGACAATCTGATCATAACATGTGAGGTTTGTGTTTTGTTCTTGATTACTATTCAAGATTATTTATTTTTCTTATTATTGAAATATAGCTATGGGTCATACAAGATAGAAGTAAAACGTGCAAAACCAAACCAAATAATCAAGATTCGGCTGTTTTTAGTGGAACAAATAATGTAACTTTGACAAATGCGATTTTCAATCAAGGTTCATTGAACATGAACAATTTCACTTCTTTATTTAAATCCAAAAAATCAAACAACCGTAGAGTAGCTTGAAACTCACAAACACTTGCAGGTACACATATTTTCTCTGTCATTCCTAAATCCTATGTGTCATAATGTAATTTCATGCATAGAATCACTATCAAGCTGAAAAGCTTTTTTTAAAATGTTCACGGTATATTGTGAATTATTTCTATTTTATAAGTCGTCTAATGATTAGTTTGAGAAATAATAATAAAAAAATTAAACAACAATTTGGCATTTATAAAAGCAAAATAAGTTACTTTATAAAGCAAATAATGCCGCAGGTTTGATGCATGACGTTCAAAAGTAACCAACAATTTTTTAGAGTTTTAGTAAGCAAGAGGTATCTTACTTTGTGAGCAGTGCTCACTGAGCACACTTGTGCATAACCTAATCATAGTGAGTTACTACGTATACATGCATATGCTAGTGCACTGGTTGGTGCGTTCAATGATTGTTACTGTGGCTACTGAGAGGCTCTACATGAAAGAGTAAAGTCAACGTGGAAAGTTAAACTAGTCCAGAAATGATGCAGCATCACTGATGCCGTTTGGTGTGAATTCGAAGCGGGAGTTTGCCAACACTCGTCCTTATCAATTTAGTCACCGATGAGTCATCACAGAGCTACAGAAACCCGCGTCAACTCATCCCTCCATACACATCAACCTAAAATATCACTATCAATACTTATGTAAAATATCACTCATTATTTTTTTTATCTTCAGTGTCATTTTGACCTTATGTGCCCAAAATCTAATCAGTTCGGCTATTCACTTATACCAGAATATTTGGTAAAACTTGCAGGACGATCCATTTAACCGTATAGACGCTATGCTGTTTACAGTCTATTTCAACAAGTGTACGCCGAGTCGTCACTTCTCTCACTTACTCATTCGCTTCCGATAGTTTCGTTCGCCATAATCGCTCCGACAATTAACAAGAATAATTCCTGTCGATTGGCGTGTTGACTTGTTTTTAAGTATAGTAAATGCTCGGTATACTTTTCACAAACACATCAACCACAACCTAATCCCAAATATAGCCCAGTTAACTTTGCAAATTCGCATTGTGTGCTCATTATAAAGTACGTAATAAAAAATTGAAAAATAACGAGCGCGTTGGCTGTGTGAGGTGATTGTGCATTTCTGCAATGAGACAGTAGTGATACACACTATCTATATCAATGCTTGTCCAATTGAGTAAAAACAATGAGAATTTCTTTTAAGCATAAAAGTTTTTTTGATTGATTAGATATTATGTTAGGATGATGGTTGGTTTACTGCGTATACGTGCACGTATTAAGTATGTATGCCACTGACTGCAAACGTAGCCAATAAAACCACACAGTTGTGCAAGTTTTTGTTTTAGAGGTTATATTTAAGAAAATGAAGAAATTCTTGAATTTCTTTAAAAAGTCAAAAAATCGAATAAACACAAAAAAAATGTTTCATCATCTTCATCGTCAAACAATTTCCACTGCTCAGCCACCAACCTTTACATATAAATGAACAATTGCAAATTACAGTGTACACCTGTACGATGAAGGTCATCCGGGAAATGGGAATTTTTTTCCGGGCTTGTTTTCTGCCACCAAACAATGAAGACATACAACTTGGACTTACTTGCATCAAAAGGTAATGACTCTTTTTTTCTAAACGTGAAACTATGAGAAACAATGTATCGATTGGTGTTTGTATGGATGATCTGCCACCAAAATATGATGAGAAGATTAGATGTCAATGGAATGTGTCGATTGAGGATGAAAATGGGGATAAGCACCAGTCAGTGGGTGAGTTATGGGAAGGGCAGGTTTGTGTACTAATTTTGATTGTTTGTTTTAGATTCAGAATTTATTATTAATTCTTGGTCAAACTAAGGTCTCTGATTTCATGGACTATTACTCATTGTTGAATTGTGCTCCCCAATATTTACCCCATGACCTCCTAACACTCAACTTCGAGGTGATTATGTACAGCAATTTATTTTTAAATTTTCTTACTTTCGACTAATTGACGCGTGGACATCTCTGATTGTCCAATCATGGCGCACGAGGAGTAGCTAAATCCAACTTGATAAA
>JAKIJQ010000535.1:0-35035 GCA_023373905.1 Rhizoglyphus robini | reverse complement strand
GAGTATCAGTTTGAGGATGAGTTGCGGCACTGATATGGACAGTTGCGGCACTCATAGGAACAGTTATCCTCGGACTCATACTTTTTGGAGTATCAGTCCGAGGATGAGTTGCGGCACTGATATGGATAGTTGCAGCACTGATATGGACAGTTGCGGCACTGATATGGACAGTTGCGGCACTGATATGGATAGTTGCGGCACTGATATGGACAGTTGCGGCACTGATATGGATAGATGCGGCAGTGATATGGACAGTTGCGGCACTGATATGGACAGTTGCGGCACTGATATGGACAGTTGCGGCACTGATATGGATAGTTGCAGCACTGATATGGACAGTTGCGGCACTCATAGGAACAGTTATCCTCGGACTGATACTTTTTGGAGTATCAGTCCGAGGATGAGTTGCGGCACTGATATGGATAGTTGCGGCAGTGATATGGACAGTTGCGGCAGTGATATGGATAGTTGCGGCACTGATATGGACAGTTGCGGCACTGATATGGACAGTTGCGGCACTGATATGGACAGTTGCGGCAGTGATATGGATAGTTGCGGCACTGATATGGACAGTTGCGGCACTGATATGGATAGATGCGGCACTGATATGGACAGTTGCGGCACTGATATGGATAGTTGCAGCACTGATATGGACAGTTGCGGCACTGATATGGACAGTTGCGGCACTGATATGGATAGATGCGGCACTGATATGGACAGTTGCGGCACTGATATGGACAGTTGCGGCACTGATATGGACAGTTGCGGCACTGATATGGATAGTTGCAGCACTGATATGGACAGTTGCGGCACTCATAGGAACAGTTGCGGCACTGATATGGATAGTTGCGGCAGTGATATGGACAGTTGCGGCACTGATATGGATAGTTGCGGCAGTGATATGGACAGTTGCGGCACTGATATGGACAGTTGCGGCACTGATATGGACAGTTGCGGCACTGATATGGATAGTTGCAGCACTGATATGGACAGTTGCGGCACTCATAGGAACAGTTATCCTCGGACTGATACTCCAAAAAGTATCAGTCCGAGGATGAGTTGCGGCACTGATATGGACAGTTGCGGCAGTGATATGGACAGTTGCGGCACTCATAGGAACAGTTATCCTCGGACTGATACTTTTTGGAGTATCAGTCCGAGGATGAGTTGCGGCACTGATATGGATAGTTGCGGCACTGATATGGACAGTTGCGGCACTCATAGGAACAGTTATCCTCGGACTGATACTTTTTGGAGTATCAGTCCGAGGATGAGTTGCGGCACTGATATGGATAGTTGCGGCACTGATATGGATAGTTGCGGCACTGATATGGACAGTTGCGGCACTGATATGGACAGTTGCGGCACTGATATGGACAGTTGCGGCACTGATATGGACAGTTGCGGCACTGATATGGATAGTTGCGGCACTGATATGGATAGTTGCGGCACTGATAGGGACAGTTATCCTCGGACTGATACTTTTTGGAGTATCAGTCCGAATGGATGAGTTGCGGCACTGATATGGACAGTTGCGGCAGTGATATGGATAGTTGCGGCACTGATATGGATAGTTGCGGCACTGATATGGACAGTTGCGGCACTGATATGGATAGTTGCGGCACTGATATGGATAGTTGCGGCACTGATATGGATAGTTGCGGCAGTGATATGGACAGTTGCGGCACTGATATGGATAGTTGCGGCACTGATATGGACAGTTGCGGCACTGATATGGATAGTTGCGGCAGTGATATGGACAGTTGCGGCACTGATATGGAGAGTTGCGGCACTGATATGGACAGTTGCGGCACTGATATGGACAGTTGCGGCACTGATATGGACAGTTGCGGCACTCATAGGAACAGTTATCCTCGGACTGATACTTTTTGGAGTATCAGTCCGAGGATGAGTTGCGGCACTGATATGGATAGTTGCAGCACTGATATGGACAGTTGCGGCAGTGATATGGACAGTTGCGGCACTCATAGGAACAGTTATCCTCGGACTGATACTTTTTGGAGTATCAGTTTGAGGATGAGTTGCGGCACTGATATGGACAGTTGCGGCACTCATAGGAACAGTTATCCTCGGACTCATACTTTTTGGAGTATCAGTCCGAGGATGAGTTGCGGCACTGATATGGACAGTTGCGGCACTGATATGGACAGTTGCGGCACTGATATGGACAGTTGCAGCAGTGATATGGATAGTTGCGGCACTGATATGGACAGTTGCGGCACTGATATGGATAGTTGCGGCATTGATATGGACAGTTGCGGCACTGATATGGACAGTTGCGGCACTGATATGGACAGTTGCGGCACTGATATGGATAGTTGCGGCAGTGATATGGACAGTTGCGGCACTCATAGGAACAGTTATCCTCGGACTGATACTTTTTGGAGTATCAGTCCGAGGATGAGTTGCGGCACTGATATGGATAGTTGCAGCACTGATATGGACAGTTGCGGCAGTGATATGGATAGTTGCGGCACTGATATGGACAGTTGCGGCACTGATATGGACAGTTGCGGCACTGATATGGATAGTTGCGGCACTGATATGGAGAGTTGCGGCACTGATATGGACAGTTGCGGCATTGATATGGATAGATGCGGCACTGATATGGACAGTTGCGGCACTGATATGGATAGTTGCGGCACTGATATGGACAGTTGCGGCACTGATATGGACAGTTGCGGCATTGATATGGATAGATGCGGCACTGATATGGACAGTTGCGGCACTGATATGGACAGTTGCGGCACTGATATGGACAGTTGCGGCACTGATATGGATAGTTGCAGCACTGATATGGACAGTTGCGGCACTCATAGGAACAGTTGCGGCACTGATATGGATAGTTGCGGCACTGATATGGACAGTTGCGGCACTGATATGGATAGATGCGGCAGTGATATGGACAGTTGCGGCACTGATATGGACAGTTGCGGCACTGATATGGACAGTTGCGGCACTGATATGGATAGTTGCAGCACTGATATGGACAGTTGCGGCACTCATAGGAACAGTTATCCTCGGACTGATACTTTTTGGAGTATCAGTCCGAGAATGAGTTGCGGCACTGATATGGATAGTTGCAGCACTGATATGGACAGTTGCGGCACTCATAGGAACAGTTATCCTCGGACTGATACTTCTTGGAGTATCAGTCCGAGGATGAGTTGCGGCACTGATATGGATAGTTGCAGCACTGATATGGACAGTTGCGGCACTCATAGGAACAGTTATCCTCGGACTGATACTTTTTTGAGTATCAGTCCGAGGATGAGTTTCGGCACTGATATGGACAGTTGCGGCACTGATATGGATAGTTGCGGCACTGATATGGACAGTTGCGGCACTGATATGGACAGTTGCGGCACTGATATGGACAGTTGCGGCAGTGATATGGACAGTTGCGGCACTGATATGGACAGTTGCGGCACTGATATGGATAGTTGCGGCACTCATAGGAACAGTTATCCTCGGACTGATACTTTTTGGAGTATCAGTCCGAGGATGAGTTGCGGCACTGATATGGATAGTTGCGGCAGTGATATGGACAGTTGCGGCAGTGATATGGATAGTTGCGGCACTGATATGGACAGTTGCGGCACTGATATGGACAGTTGCGGCACTGATATGGATAGTTGCGGCACTGATATGGATAGTTGCGGCACTGATATGGAAAGTTGCGGCACTGATATGGATAGTTGCGGCACTGATATGGACAGTTGCGGCACTGATATGGATAGATGCGGCATTGATATGGACAGTTGCTGCACTGATATGGACAGTTGCGGCAGTGATATGGACAGTTGCGGCACTGATATGGATAGTTGCCGCATTGATATGAACAGTTGCGGCACTCATAGGAACAGTTATCCTCGGACTGATACTTTTTGGAGTATCAGTCCGAGGATGAGTTGCGGCACTGATATGGATAGTTGCGGCACTGATATGGACAGTTGCGGCACTGATATGGATAGTTGCGGCACTCATAGGAACAGTTATCCTCGGACTGATACTTTTTGGAGTATCAGTCCGAGGATGAGTTGCGGCACTGATATGGATAGTTGCGGCACTCATAGGAACAGTTATCCTCGGACTGATACTTTTTGGAGTATCAGTCCGAGGATGAGTTGCGGCACTGATATGGATAGTTGCAGCACTGATATGGACAGTTGCGGCAGTGATATTGACAGTTGCGGCACTGATATGGAGAGTTGCGGCACTGATATGGACAGTTGCGGCACTGATATGGATAGTTGCGGCAGTGATATGGACAGTTGCGGCACTGATATGGACAGTTGCGGCACTGATATGGACAGTTGCGGCACTGATATGGATAGTTGCGGCACTGATATGGACAGTTGCGGCACTCATAGGAACAGTTATCCTCGGACTGATACTTTTTGGAGTATCAGTCCGAGGATGAGTTGCGGCACTGATATGGATAGTTGCAGCACTGATATGGACAGTTGCGGCAGTGATATGGACAGTTGCGGCACTGATATGGACAGTTGCGGCACTGATATGGACAGTTGCGGCACTGATATGGATAGTTGCGGCACTGATATGGACAGTTGCGGCACTGATATGGACAGTTGCGGCATTGATATGGATAGATGCGGCACTGATATGGACAGTTGCGGCACTGATATGGATAGTTGCGGCACTGATATGGACAGTTGCGGCACTGATATGGACAGTTGCGGCATTGATATGGATAGATGCGGCACTGATATGGACAGTTGCGGCACTGATATGGACAGTTGCGGCACTGATATGGACAGTTGCGGCACTGATATGGATAGTTGCAGCACTGATATGGACAGTTGCGGCACTCATAGGAACAGTTGCGGCACTGATATGGATAGTTGCGGCACTGATATGGACAGTTGCGGCACTGATATGGATAGTTGCGGCAGTGATATGGACAGTTGCGGCACTGATATGGACAGTTGCGGCACTGATATGGACAGTTGCGGCACTGATATGGACAGTTGCGGCACTGATATGGATAGTTGCGGCACTCATAGGAACAGTTATCCTCGGACTGATACTTTTTGGAGTATCAGTCCGAGGATGAGTTGCGGCACTGATATGGATAGTTGCAGCACTGATATGGACAGTTGCGGCAGTGATATGGATAGTTGCGGCACTGATATGGACAGTTGCGGCACTGATATGGACAGTTGCGGCACTGATATGGACAGTTGCGGCACTGATATGGACAGTTGCGGCACTGATATGGACAGTTGCGGCACTGATATGGACAGTTGCGGCATTGATATGGATAGTTGCGGCACTGAAATGGACAGTTGCGGCACTGATATGGACAGTTGCGGCACTGATATGGACAGTTGCGGCACTGATATGGATAGTTGCAGCACTGATATGGACAGTTGCGGCACTCATAGGAACAGTTGTCCTGGGCACTGATATGGATAGTTGCGGCACTGATATGGACAGTTGCGGCACTGATATGGATAGATGCGGCAGTGATATGGACAGTTGCGGCACTGATATGGACAGTTGCGGCACTGATATGGACAGTTGCGGCACTGATATGGATAGTTGCGGCACTGATATGGACAGTTGCGGCACTCATAGGAACAGTTATCCTCGGACTGATACTTTTTGGAGTATCAGTCCGAGGATGAGTTGCGGCACTGATATGGATAGTTGCAGCACTGATATGGACAGTTGCGGCAGTGATATGGATAGTTGCGGCACTGATATGGACAGTTGCGGCACTGATAAGGACAGTTGCGGCACTGATATGGACAGTTGCGGCACTGATATGGACAGTTGCGGCACTGATATGGACAGTTGCGGCACTGATATGGACAGTTGCGGCACTGATATGGACAGTTGCGGCACTGATATGGACAGTTGCGGCACTGATATGGACAGTTGCGGCACTGATATGGACAGTTGCGGCACTGATATGGATAGTTGCAGCACTGATATGGACAGTTGCGGCACTGATATGGAACAGTTGCGGCACTGATATGGATAGTTGCGGCACTGATATGGACAGTTGCGGCACTGATATGGATAGATGCGGCACTGATATGGACAGTTGCGGCACTGATATGGACAGTTGCGGCACTGATATGGACAGTTGCGGCACTGATATGGATAGTTGCAGCACTGATATGGACAGTTGCGGCACTCATAGGAACAGTTATCCTCGGACTGATACTTTTTGGAGTATCAGTCCGAGGATGAGTTGCGGCACTGATATGGATAGTTGCAGCACTGATATGGACAGTTGCGGCAGTGATATGGATAGTTGCGGCACTGATATGGACAGTTGCGGCACTGATATGGACAGTTGCGGCACTGATATGGATAGATGCGGCACTGATATGGACAGTTGCGGCACTGATATGGACAGTTGCGGCACTGATATGGACAGTTGCGGCACTGATATGGATAGTTGCAGCACTGATATGGACAGTTGCGGCACTCATAGGAACAGTTATCCTCGGACTGATACTTTTTGGAGTATCAGTCCGAGGATGAGTTGCGGCACTGATATGGACAGTTGCGGCACTGATATGGATAGTTGCGGCACTGATATGGATAGTTGCGGCACTCATAGGGAACAGTTATCCTCGGACTGATACTTCTTTGGAGTATCAGTCCGAGGATGAGTTGCGGCACTGATATGGATAGTTGCAGCACTGATATGGACAGTTGCGGCACTCATAGGAACAGTTATCCTCGGACTGATACTTTTGGAGTATCAGTCCGAGGATGAGTTGCGGCACTGATATGGATAGTTGCAGCACTGATATGGACAGTTGCGGCAGTGATATGGACAGTTGCGGCACTCATAGGGAACAGTTATCCTCGGACTGATACTTTTTGGAGTATCAGTCCGAGGATGAGTTGCGGCACTGATATGGACAGTTGCGGCACTGATATGGATAGTTGCGGCACTGATATGGACAGTTGCGGCACTGATATGGATAGTTGCGGCACTGATATGGATAGTTGCGGCACTGATATGGACAGTTGCGGCACTGATATGGACAGTTGCGGCACTGATATGAACAGTTGCGGCACTGATATGGATAGTTGCAGCACTGATATGGACAGTTGCGGCACTCATAGGAACAGTTATCCTCGGACTGATACTTCTTGGAGTATCAGTCCGAGGATGAGTTGCGGCACTGATATGGATAGTTGCAGCACTGATATGGACAGTTGCGGCACTCATAGGAACAGTTTATCCTCGGACTGATACTTTTTGGAGTATCTGTCCGAGGATGAGTTGCGGCACTGATATGGATAGTTGCAGCCCTGATATGGATAGTTGCGGCACTGATATGGACAGTTGCGGCACTGATATGGACAGTTGCGGCACTGATATGGATAGTTGCGGCACTGATATGGACAGTTGCGGAAGTGATATGGACAGTTGCGGCACTGATATGGATAGTTGCGGCACTGATATGGATATTTGCGGCACTGATATGGACAGTTGCGGCACTGATATGGATAGATGCGGTACTGATATGGACAGTTGTGGCACTGATATGGACAGTTGCGGCACTGATATGGACAGTTGCGGCACTGATATGGATAGTTGCGGCACTGATATGGACAGTTGCGGCACTCATAGGGACAGTTTTCCTCGGACTGATACTTTTTGGAGTATCAGTCCGAGGATGATTTGCGGCACTGATGTGATAGTTGCGGCACTGATGGAGAGAGCACATTGAGTTTTCGTTTTTTGAATCCAATTAGTATTTAGAAGGACATTTCAGTGTTCCATTTAGGCTAGTTTTGAAGTTAAACGGTCCAACTAAATAATCCCCAAGTAAATTCAATGGCACGCATATTTTTGCTACAGCAATGCTCGAAAGTTGTATACAAACTTTTGATTCCTCACTCACTAGATGAGTTGGACTGATCAGAGAACATTGTTTTGAACTTATTGGTCGAGGATTTGATCATTTGGCTAATTAAGTGTCTAACTGAGATACGTCCCATGAAGGTAACATCATGTAAACTGACGTTTTCTAATCAAATTTGGTCACTCACTTGAGTTGACTGATATGGAGAGTTGCGTGTTTGTTTTTTTGAATCCTATTGGTCGAGGATTTAATCATTTTGGCAATAAAAGTGCTAATCTGTAGATACCGATCCCATGAAGGTTACCCATCATGCTTAGCAACTTTTGCATCCGTTTCTAATTCTACAATTTTGACCCATATGGATAGTTGCGGCACTGATATGGAGAGACCTTGCGGTATTGATTTTTGAATCCCATTAGTATTTGGAAGGACATTTCAGTATTCCATTTAGGTAGATAGTTGCGGCACTGATATGGATAGTTGCAGCACTGATATGGATAGTTGCGGCACTGATATGGACAGTTGCGGCACTCATAGGAACAGTTATCCTCGGACTGATACTTTTTGGAGTATCAGTCCGAGGATGAGTTGCGGCACTGATATGGATAGTTGCAGCACTGATATGGATAGTTGCGGCAGTGATATGGACAGTTGCGGCACTGATATGGATAGTTGCGGCAGTGATATGGACAGTTGCGGCACTGATATGGACAGTTGCGGCACTGATATGGATAGTTGCGGCACTGATATGGACAGTTGCGGCACTGAGATGGACAGTTGCGGCACTGATATGGATAGATGCGGCACTGATATGGACAGTTGCGGCACTGATATGGACAGTTGCGGCACTGATATGGACAGTTGCGGCACTGATATGGATAGTTGCGGCACTGATATGGATAGTTGCGGCACTGATATGGATAGTTGCGGCACTGATATGGATAGTTGCGGCACTGATATGGACAGTTGCGGCAGTGATATGGACAGTTGCGGCACTGATATGGATAGTTGCGGCAGTGATATGGACAGTTGCGGCAGTGATATGGACAGTTGCGGCACTGATATGGATAGTTGCGGCACTGATATGGATAGTTGCGGCACTGATATGGACAGTTGCGGCACTGATATGGATAGTTGCGGCACTGATATGGACAGTTGCGGCACTGATATGGACAGTTGCGGCACTGGAATGGACAGTTGCGGCACTGATATGGATAGTTGCGGCACTGATATGGATAGTTTGCGGCACTGATATGGACAGTTGCGGCACTGATATGGATAGTTGCGGCACTGATATGGACAGTTGCGGCACTGATATGGACAGTTGCGGCACTGATATGGATAGTTGCGGCACTGATATGGACAGTTGCGGCACTGATATGGATAGTTGCGGCACTGATATGGATAGTTGCGGCACTGATATGGACAGTTGCGGCACTGATATGGATAGATGCGGCACTGATATGGACAGTTGCGGCACTGATATGGACAGTTGCGGCACTGATATGGATAGTTGCGGCACTGATATGGACAGTTGCGGCACTGATATGGACAGTTGCGGCACTGATATGGACAGTTGCGGCACTGATATGGATAGTTGCGGCACTGATATGGACAGTTGCGGCACTCATAGGAACAGTTATCCTCGGACTGATACTTTTTGGAGTATCAGTCCTAGGATGAGTTGCGGCACTGATATGGATAGTTGCGGCAGTGATATGGACAGTTGCGGCACTGATATGGATAGTTGCGGCACTGATATGGACAGTTGCGGCACTGATATGGACAGTTGCGGCACTGATATGGACAGTTGCGGCACTGATATGGACAGTTATCCTCGGACTGATACTTTTTGGAGTATCAGTCTGAGGATGAGTTGCGGCACTGATATGGATAGTTGCGGCACTGATATGGACAGTTGCGGCACTGATATGGACAGTTGCGGCACTGATATGGATAGTTGCGGCAGTGATATGGACAGTTGCGGCAGTGATATGGACAGTTGCGGCAGTGATAGGGACAGTTGCGGCACTGATATGGGTAGTTGCGGCACTGATATGGATAGTTGCGGCACTGATATGGATAGTTGCGGCACTGATATGGACAGTTGCGGCACTGATATGGATAGTTGCGGCACTGATATGGACAGTTGCGGCACTGATATGGATAGTTGCGGCACTGATATGGACAGTTGCGGCACTGATATGGACAGTTGCGGCAGTGATATGGACAGTTGCGGCACTGATATGGATAGTTGCCGCATTGATATGAACAGTTGCGGCACTCATAGGAACAGTTATCCTCGGACTGATACTTTTTGGAGTATCAGTCCGAGGATGAGTTGCGGCACTGATATGGATAGTTGCAGCACTGATATGGACAGTTGCGGCAGTGATATGGACAGTTGCGGCACTCATAGGAACAGTTATCCTCGGACTGATACTTTTTGGAGTATCAGTCCGAGGATGAGTTGCGGCACTGATATGGATAGTTGCGGCACTGATATGGATAGTTGCGGCACTGATATGGACAGTTGCGGCACTGATATGGACAGTTGCGGCACTGATATGGACAGTTGCGGCACTGATATGGACAGTTGCGGCACTGATATGGACAGTTGCGGCACTGATATGGATAGTTGCGGCACTGATATGGACAGTTGCGGCACTGATATGGATAGTTGCGGCACTGATATGGATAGTTGCGGCACTCATAGGAACAGTTATCCTCGGACTGATACTTTTTGGAGTATCAGTCCGAGGATGAGTTGCGGCACTGATATGGATAGTTGCGGCACTGATATGGACAGTTGCGGCACTGATATGGATAGATGCGGCACTGATATGGATAGTTGCGGCACTGATATGGACAGTTGCGGCAGTGATATGGATAGTTGCGGCACTGATATGGACAGTTGCGGCACTGATATGGATAGATGCGGCACTGATATGGACAGTTGCGGCACTCATAGGAACAGTTATCCTCGGACTGATACTTTTTTGGAGTATCTGTCCGAGGATGAGTTGCGGCACTGATATGGATAGTTGCAGCCCTGATATGGATAGTTGCGGCACTGATATGGACAGTTGCGGCACTGATATGGACAGTTGCGGCACTGATATGGACAGTTGCGGCACTGATATGGACAGTTGCGGCACTGATATGGACAGTTGCGGCACTGATATGGATAGTTGCGGCACTGATATGGATATTTGCGGCACTGATATGGACAGTTGCGGCACTGATATGGATAGATGCGGCACTGATATGGACAGTTGCGGCACTGATATGGACAGTTGCGGCACTGGAATGGATAGTTGCAGCACTGATATGGACAGTTGCGGCAGTGATATTGACAGTTGCGGAACTGATATGGACAGTTGCGGCACTGATATGAATAGTTGCGGCACTGATATGGATAGTTGTGGCACTCATAGGAACAGTTATCCTCGGACTGATACTTTTTGGCGTATCAGTCCGAGGATGAGTTGCGGCACTGATATGGACAGTTGCGGCACTGATATGGACAGTTGCGGCACTGATATGGATAGTTGCGGCACTGATATGGACAGTTGCGGCACTGATATGGACAGTTGCGGCACTGATATGGATAGTTGCGGCACTAATATAGACAGTTATCCTCGGACTGATACTTTTTGGAGTATCAGTTTGAGGATGAGTTGCGGCACTGATATGGATAGTTGCGGCAGTGATATGGACAGTTGCGGCACTGATATGGACAGTTGCGGCACTGATATGGACAGTTGCGGCACTGATATGGATAGTTGCGGCAGTGATATGGACAGTTGCGGCAGTGATATGGATAGTTGCGGCACTGATATGGACAGTTGCGGCACTGATATGGATAGTTGCGGCACCGATATGGATAGTTGCGGCACTGATATGGATAGTTGCTGCACCGATATGGACAGTTGCGGCACCGATATGGATAGTTGCGGCACAGATATGGACAGTTGCGGCACTGATATGGATAGATGCGGCATTGATATGGACAGTTGCGGCACTGATATGGACAGTTGCGGCACTGATATGGACAGTTGCGGCACTGATATGGACAGTTGCGGCACTGATATGGACAGTTGCGGCACTCATAGGAACAGTTATCCTCGGACTGATACTTTTTGGAGTATCAGTCCGAGGATGAGTTGCGGCACTGATATGGATAGTTGCAGCACTGATATGGACAGTTGCGGCAGTGATATGGACAGTTGCGGCACTCATAGGAACAGTTATCCTCGGACTGATACTTTTTGGAGTATCAGTCCGAGGATGAGTTGCGGCACTGATATGGATAGTTGCGGCACTGATATGGATAGTTGCGGCACAGATATGGACAGTTGCGGCACTGATATGGACAGTTGCGGCACTGATATGGATAGTTGCGGCACTGATATGGACAGTTGCGGCACTGATATGGACAGTTGCGGCACTGATATGGACAGTTGCGGCACTGATATGGATAGTTGCGGCAGTGATATGGACAGTTGCGGCACTCATAGGAACAGTTATCCTCGGACTGATACTTTTTGGAGTATCAGTCCGAGGATGAGTTGCGGCACTGATATGGATAGTTGCGGCACTAATATAGACAGTTATCCTCGGCACTGATACTTTTTGGAGTATCAGTTTGAGGATGAGTTGCGGCACTGATATGGATAGTTGCGGCAGTGATATGGACAGTTGCGGCACTGATATGGACAGTTGCGGCACTGATATGGATAGTTGCGGCACTGATATGGATAGTTGCGGCAGTAATATGGACAGTTGCGGCAGTGATATGGATAGTTGCGGCACTGATATGGACAGTTGCGGCACTCATAAGAACAGTTATCCTCGGACTGATACTTTTGGAGTATCAGTCCGAGGATGAGTTGCGGCACTGATATGGATAGTTGCGGCACTGATATGGACAGTTGCGGCAGTGATATGGATAGTTGCGGCACTGATATGGACAGTTGCGGCACTGATATGGACAGTTGCGGCACTGATATGGACAGTTGCGGCACTGATATGGATAGTTGCGGCACTGATATGGACAGTTGCGGCACTGATATGGATAGTTGCGGCACTGATATGGATAGTTGCTGCACTGATATGGACAGTTGCGGCACTGATATGGATAGTTGCGGCAGTGATATGGACAGTTGCGGCACTGATATGGATAGTTGCGGCACTGATATGGACAGTTGCGGCACTGATATGGACAGTTGCGGCACTGATATGGACAGTTGCGGCACTGATATGGACAGTTGCGGCACTGATATGGACAGTTGCGGCACTGATATGAATAGTTGCGGCACTGATATGGATAGTTGCGGCACTCATAGGAACAGTTATCCTCGGACTGATACTTTTTGGAGTATCAGTCCGAGGATGAGTTGCGGCACTGATATGGACAGTTGCGGCACTGATATGGACAGTTGCGGCACTGATATGGATAGTTGCGGCACTGATATGGACAGTTGCGGCACTGATATGGACAGTTGCGGCACTGATATGGATAGTTGCGGCACTAATATAGACAGTTATCCTCGGACTGATACTTTTTGGAGTATCAGTTTGAGGATGAGTTGCGGCACTGATATGGATAGATGCGGCAGTGATATGGACAGTTGCGGCACTGATATGGACAGTTGCGGCACTGATATGGACAGTTGCGGCACTGATATGGATAGTTGCGGCACTGATATGGACAGTTGCGGCACTGATATGGATAGTTGCGGCACTGATATGGACAGTTGCGGCACTCATAAGAACAGTTATCCTCGGACTGATACTTTTTGGAGTATCAGTCCGAGGATGAGTTGCGGCACTGATATGGATAGTTGCGGCACTGATATGGACAGTTGCGGCACTGATATGGATAGTTGCGGCACTGATATGGATAGTTGCGGCACTGATATGGACAGTTGCGGCACTGATATGGACAGTTGCGGCACTGATATGGACAGTTGCGGCACTGATATGGACAGTTGCGGCACTGATATGGATAGTTGCGGCACTGATATGGACAGTTGCGGCACTGATATGGATAGATGCGGCATTGATATGGACAGTTGCGGCACTGATATGGACAGTTGCGGCACTGATATGGATAGTTGCGGCACTGATATGGATAGTTGCCGCATTGATATGAACAGTTGCGGCACTCATAGGAACAGTTATCCTCGGACTGATACTTTTTGGAGTATCAATCCGAGGATGAGTTGCGGCACTGATATGGATAGTTGCAGCACTGATATGGACAGTTGCGGCACTGATATGGACAGTTGCGGCACTGATATGGATAGTTGCGGCACTAATATAGACAGTTATCCTCGGACTAATACTTTTTGGAGTATCAGTCCGAGGATGAGTTGCGGCACTGATATGGATAGTTGCGGCACTGATATGGACAGTTGCGGCACTGATATGGATAGTTGCGGCACTGATATGGACAGTTGCGGCACTGATATGGATAGTTGCGGCACTGATATGGACAGTTGCGGCACTGATATGGACAGTTGCGGCACTGATATGGACAGTTGCGGCATTGATATGGACAGTTGCGGCACTGATATGGACAGTTGCGGCACTGATATGGACAGTTGCGGCACTGATATGGATAGTTGCAGCACTGATATGGACAGTTGCGGCACTCATAGGAACAGTTATCCTCGGACTGATACTTTTTGGAGTATCAGTCCGAGGATGAGTTGCGGCACTGATATGGATAGTTGCAGCACTGATATGGACAGTTGCGGCACTGATATGGACAGTTGCGGCACTCATAGGAACAGTTATCCTCGGACTAATACTTTTTGGAGTATCAGTCCGAGGATGAGTTGCGGCACTGATATGGACAGTTGCGGCACTGATATGGATAGTTGCGGCACTGATATGGATAGTTGCGGCACTGATATGGACAGTTGCGGCACTGATATGGACAGTTGAGGCACTGATATGGATAGTTGCGGCAGTGATATGGACAGTTGCGGCACTGATATGGATAGTTGCGGCACTGATATGGACAGTTGCGGCACTGATATGGACAGTTGCGGCACTGATATGGATAGTTGCGGCACTGATATGGACAGTTGCGGCACTCATAGGAACAGTTATCCTCGGACTGATACTTTTTTGGAGTATCAGTCCGAGGATGAGTTGCGGCACTGATATGGACAGTTGCGGCACTGATATGGACAGTTGCGGCACTGATATGGATAGTTGCGGCACTGATATGGACAGTTGCGGCACTGATATGGACAGTTGCGGCACTGATATGGACAGTTGCGGCACTGATATGGATAGTTGCGGCACTGATATGGACAGTTGCGGCAGTGATATGGATAGTTGCGGCACTGATATGGACAGTTGCGGCACTGATATGGACAGTTGCGGCACTGATATGGATAGTTGCGGCACTGATATGGACAGTTGCGGCACTCATAGGAACAGTTATCCTCGGACTGATACTTTTTGGAGTATCAGTCCGAGGATGAGTTGCGGCACTGATATGGACAGTTGCGGCACTGATATGGATAGTTGCAGCACTGATATGGACAGTTGCGGCACTCATAGGAACAGTTATCCTCGGACTGATACTTTTTGGAGTATCAGTCCGAGGATGAGTTGCGGCACTGATATGGATAGTTGCGGCACTGATATGGATAGTTGCGGCACTGATATGGACAGTTGCGGCACTGATATGGACAGTTGCGGCACTGATATGGATAGTTGCGGCACTAATATAGACAGTTATCCTCGGACTGATACTTTTTGGAGTATCAGTCCGAGGATGAGTTGCGGCACTGATATGGATAGTTGCGGCAGTGATATGGACAGTTGCGGCACTGATATGGATAGTTGCGGCACTGATATGGACAGTTGCGGCACTGATATGGACAGTTGCGGCACTGATATGGATAGTTGCGGCAGTGATATGGATAGTTGCGGCAGTGATATGGATAGTTGCGGCACTGATATGGATAGTTGCGGCACTGATATGGACAGTTGCGGCACTGATATGGACAGTTGCGGCACTGATATGGACAGTTGCGGCACTGATATGGACAGTTGCGGCACTGATATGGATAGTTGCGGCACTGATATGGACAGTTGCGGCACTCATAGGAACAGTTATCCTCGGACTGATACTTTTTGGAGTATCAGTCCGAGGATGAGTTGCGGCACTGATATGGATAGTTGCGGCACTGATATGGACAGTTGCGGCACTGATATGGACAGTTGCGGCAGTGATATGGACAGTTGCGGCACTGATATGGACAGTTGCGGCACTGATATGGATAGTTTGCGGCACTGATATGGACAGTTGCGGCACTGATATGGACAGTTATCTTCGGACTGATACTTTTTTGAGTATCAGTTTGAGGATGAGTTGCGGCACTGATATGGATAGTTGCGGCACTGATATGGATAGTTGCGGCACTGATATGGACAGTTGCGGCACTGATATGGACAGTTGCGGCACTGATATGGACAGTTGCGGCACTGATATGGATAGTTGCAGCACTGATATGGACAGTTGCGGCACTCATAGGGAACAGTTATCCTCGGACTGATACTTCTTGGAGTATCAGTCCGAGGATGAGTTGCGGCACTGATATGGATAGTTGCAGCACTGATATGGACAGTTGCGGCACTCATAGGAACAGTTATCCTCGGACTGATACTTCTTGGAGTATCAGTTCGAGGATGAGTTGCGGCACTGATATGGATAGTTGCGGCACTGATATGGACAGTTGCGGCACTGATATGGATAGTTGCAGCACTGATATGGACAGTTGCGGCACTCATAGGAACAGTTATCCTCGGACTGATACTTTTTGGAGTATCAGTCCGAGGATGAGTTGCGGCACTGATATGGATAGTTGCAGCACTGATATGGATAGTTGCGGCAGTGATATGGACAGTTGCGGCAGTGATATGGATAGTTGCGGCACTGATATGGACAGTTGCGGCACTGATATGGACAGTTGCGGCACTGATATGGACAGTTGCGGCAGTGATATGGACAGTTGCGGCACTGATATGCATAGTTGCAGCACTGATATGGACAGTTGCGGCACTCATAGGAACAGTTATCCTCGGACTGATACTTTTTGGAGTATCAGTTTGAGGATGAGTTGCGGCACTGATATGGACAGTTGCGGCACTGATATGGATAGTTGCGGCACTGATATGGACAGTTGCGGCACTGATATGGACAGTTGCGGCACTGATATGGATAGTTGCGGCACTGATATGGACAGTTGCGGCACTGATATGGACAGTTGCGGCACTGATATGGATAGTTGCAGCACTGATATGGACAGTTGCGGCACTCATAGGAACAGTTATCCTCGGACTCATACTTTTTGGAGTATCAGTCCGAGGATGAGTTGCGGCACTGATATGGATAGTTGCAGCACTGATATGGACAGTTGCGGCACTCATAGGAACAGTTATCCTCGGACTGATACTTCTTGGAGTATCAGTCCGAGGATGAGTTGCGGCACTGATATTGATAGTTGCGGCACTGATATGGACAGTTGCGGCACTGATATGGATAGTTGCAGCACTGATATGGACAGTTGCGGCACTCATAGGAACAGTTATCCTCGGACTGATACTTTTTGGAGTATCAGTCCGAGGATGAGTTGCGGCACTGATATGGACAGTTGCGGCACTGATATGGATAGTTGCGGCAGTGATATGGACAGTTGCGGCAGTGATATGGACAGTTGCGGCACTGATATGGACAGTTGCGGCACTGATATGGACAGTTGCGGCACTGATATGGACAGTTGCGGCACTGATATGGACAGTTGCGGCACTGATATGGACAGTTGCGGCACTGATATGGACAGTTGCGGCACTGATATGGATAGTTGCAGCACTGATATGGACAGTTGCGGCACTCATAGGAACAGTTATCCTCGGACTGATACTTTTTGGAGTATCAGTCCGAGGATGAGTTGCGGCACTGATATGG
Organism: Rhizoglyphus robini; assembly: GCA_023373905.1. NCBI lineage: Eukaryota > Metazoa > Arthropoda > Arachnida > Sarcoptiformes > Acaridae > Rhizoglyphus > Rhizoglyphus robini. The sequence goes on along the minus strand of JAKIJQ010000535.1, from coordinate 17,161 downwards.
ACAGTTGCGGCACTGATATGTGGCACTCTGGAGACGGCCCTAGGGGAAGAGTACCACTTTTAAGGTGACAGTGGCTTCCTGGCAAGGTCCCAACAGTCGCGATCTGTATGGAACCACTGGACACTTGATTGTGATCGAGGTGGCGAGTAGATTATCAAGGCACTCAGTAATAAATAACACAGTCATTCATATGCTCAAGTACTTTATTAATCATCATCAATACAAACAAGTCAATCAAATACACCATTTCCATTGAACAAGAAACACAGGCACAGCGATCTTGTTGCTGGCTCACGACCGTCTCAACGATCCACTCGCATTGCGTTCGTTTATATCTTCAAATGTGTGTCTATCGGTTTCATTATATAGAACAGGTTCACAACTGCGTACTCATCCAACTGGTACTTTGCCATTGGATTCAACTCCAACGGTACAAATCGGTCTCAAAGCGGCCATATTGGATCCTTCTTCTAGGATCTAGTCCATTTCCGGACCAAACAGGCGGCAATCTGCCTAGAACGCCACACTATCCTCCCTTTTCTCTTGAGCTTTTAAAGTAGAAAATAGGTTAATTGGTTAATTCAAACAATAGCCCGCTGTACAGTCGAAGTGGCGGGATATGCAGATTGCATAATAACTGAACAAACACTACTAATGATATGGGACTAATCAGATAATTAATATTAAGTTGCAATAGTCATCTTCATGTGATGTTATTCAGATAGAGTTGATTATGTTGATTTATTCCGATAGGTGGCAGACGGAAATTTACTTGATGTTCTTGCACAGCCATTATAAGGTTCCCCAAACCTTTATGGGCAGAGTGAGGAACCTTATGCCAAAACTTAGTACGAGATATTTTCATATTTAAAGTTTGTTGTTTCACTTGGTTGACTCTGCATTTGATAGGCGGCGATATGATAAATCTTTTCTTTCACGTAGTTAAATTCAAATTTCATTGCAGAGTTGATTCGGAGTCTTTTGCTCTATTTATTTATCCCTTTTCTGAACGTAATCAAGTACTAGTAATCATTCATGAATATGATTGAATTGTTTCATGATGGTTAATTGATGGTTAATTGGCATATTTACAATATAGAGGTGTATATGTGAAGGGAGTATTATGGGGAATTTCAAATAGTGTAATGTGTGAGTGAACGATTGGTGGTCAATGTTTTGGTAATTTACATTAGGGTAAAGTGTTATGATGTTGAGGTGTTTATGTGTGTGTAAGTGAAATCAATTTATTTCTTTGTGTTCTTTTCTTAAATAGTCAGTGATTTCCGATTGGGTTATAATTGTGTCAATTTAGTTGTTTATGCTTGTTCTCGCTGGAACGTGTTTTACGATAAATTTTCAATTATTACATATACCGCTTTCTGTTTTGTTCATCATTGTAATTTCTTATTTTATTTATTTCATTATCCATTCATACTCGAATATTGAAATAGTTTCTTATGGTCATTTAAAGTCCATCTCATTCATCTAGGTCTTTTGGTAGCTTATTTTACAGCGATGGGTGTTGATTGCATCATTAGGGGTTCTTTCGTATGATTTCTTTAATATGTAGAATTTTTTCTACACTGAATCCCACCCTCATGGCAACCAAGAACCTAATCGCAACAGTTTTAAAGGTGATTCTTGACTACCATGAAAGTGAAACTCAATGCAAAATCCAGTCGCAACAGTTTTAAAGGTGATTATATTCATTATTCGCATTCGCACCGCAATACCTTGCGGTATATCTCCCTTTTTGGTTTGGATTTTGTTTTTAAATGGTTCGTAGCGATTTGTAGCGGCTACTAAGTAGCCTTTATTGTAGAATCTACTGGTGATAGGATACATTTTCTCTGTAGAGTACATTCCTTCTTCTCTTATGACATTCGTTAAGCAGGCTCATTGATTGATGATTTCTTTCATTTTCAATGTTGTAGCAATTAGATCATTCTTTCTTAGTTGTTTTTAATATTTCCTGGGTATTCAGTTTCTCAAATTCGGTCCAATTCCTTTACTATTCACATCTGGTTGCATATTGCTAATTTATTAACTTTCATTTTGATTTGGTTGCATCATAACAGATAGAAACAGTCAAAACGTAATAGTAGATCAAGTTCGATTCATCAATTATTGCTTCTTAATTTCATTACACATCCTTGATCTTCTAGACTCATAATTCTCAAGTTTTATTTCTGCTGTTAAATCATTTTCATTATTTTATCATTATCATCATGTCGGACAATTCTCTCTCTTTTTAGGGTTTGTTTTGATGAATAATTGGATTCGTTGCAAATAGGTGGCGCTCTATGCTAGAAAGTACAGAATCCAATTTGAAATTTGTTTCTCATATAACCAGAGCACACATGGACAAATATTCTCTAACACGTTAGCCAAGTTTGAATTTCACATATAGTTGGTATATAGCATATTATTGCTATGATGCGTTGTGTGGGACTGAGTTGGTTTAAGGTTGTTTCGCATGCACAGGTAAAATGGTTTCATTTAATTTCTCCATAATTTCACTTTAGTTACTTTTCTTACTTCTAGATAGACTCCCATTGATAAAACCTATATCATCGTAATAGTGAGGGTTAAATTTTAGGTTTCTTAGACGCTTGTACATGTAGAGGCAGAGTGTGCGGAGATTTTCTTTTTAATGATTTCTTTAACATGTCAGATTCCATTCCTTGATCCTCTTCTTGTTGTTTTTCCATGTTCACAGCTTCTGTACTGTTATTTTGAGGTTTCCATTCCTTGCGCCACCTCTCAACAGCTTTCATGAGATCACCTCCAAATGGGTTGTTGTATACGTGTGCTGGATAATTGACCTTCTCCTCATACGGAGGGTACACACGGACCGCTCTAGGGTACTCATGTGTAACTATAACTTGAATGTTGTCATCATAGTCCATAGAATCTGTTAATTCTTGAGGTTGTGCTTCTTCTTGGCAGATGGCCTCACTGTTATTTATTTTGGTGTCTGTTTCTTCAGCCATGAGACTAATGGCGTTCTCGTTGTTTACAGTTGAGTAATAGTGATGACAATTTAAAATGCTAGACGGAAATCACTCTCATATATTCAAACAACTTTCATGTTTTCACGGTCATATTTAGTGAGGCCAATAGTAGTTGCAACTTAAAAAACTCATTAAGTGATCAGTTCAAAGAGAATGTCAGTCACAAATCATAAATGGTCTCGATATCGATCGATGTATTTCGATTTTTCTTATTAATTTCTTTCACATTTGCTGTGTGTGTGTGCACCATTCACAAATTCATTTTGTCGTAAGCCCGCTTAGGCCGTTACTATATAGTAGCTTGCTATATAGAGGTCCCCATGCAACGATTCTGTGTTATTGCACGTATATGCATTCAAAGTGGATTCTGTTTAGTTTGGTCACTGTTCACAGGCAAACTTGATGTCGATATTGAAGTTACGTGGTTACTCATGCCAATAAATGTAGAATCGTTGGATATTAGCACAGTTCATTTAATTCTATTGAACACCCGGTAGTAGTCAATGCTTAGTGTTTGTTGCACAGGAACATAGTGAAGTATCGCAAAATATAATGATGACGACAATTTTCGGACACTGACTTAAATGATTTCACTTAAATATTTAATGATAAGAATTTTCGAAGAATTTTCGTGTGTAATCTGTATGACGATTGTGTTCAAGTATGTTTTCATGTATAATATTGTTTATTTCTTAGGCAAGACTACCCCTGACAGGCAATTGTGATCATAGATGACTGTTGGTAAAATTGATACTGAAATTGCATTTTCTTTTAATGTATATTGATAGTAGAGTTATTCGATGTGGATCTTAATTTTCCTTAATAGATCGGGTTAAATGATGATTACGTAATGCCTTGTTGGTAGCATAGTACAGCATTTCGATGTTTGACTTTTACTTTGTTTAAAACATTTTGCATTGACATTTAGCTTATTTCAGGAATTGATTATACGGCCGTGAATAATTCAACTCCTGTAGACTTTCACATTTCGGATAACACTTTACTAGTTTCTTTCATTCTATGTTCATTTTGACGCAAATATTAGTCACGATCCACCAAGTACGGGTGCATTTCAGCTCAAATTTTCAAATTCGCTGGTATATAGCGATGAACAAATTCATGCGTCCAGGCAACTATTCATGTGCACTGAATAGTCAACCTTTGCACGAACGCCTGGAATAAGGAATATGTGTGCTCGGGTAGTCTCCATGCCAATGTATTGTTCAGTTTATATTTGTAATTTGCATATGTGTGTGTGAGCGCTCGTGTGTATATGTGTGTACATGACCAATTTAGTCATTTGCCTTCATGGAAACTAAATTCTATTGTGTAATTAGGCCTTTATAAGTCTATGCAGTTCAAACTGACATTTCGCAAATGTGCATGTTAAATTATATTCTGGTGTTTTCTCTTTGCGTATTAGCGAACGAGGATTTTACGAAGCGAATGGGTAGCACACAAATGAATGTTTTAGAGCACTGGGTCTGACATTAAAGTTGATTGTAGGTCACCTTGAGTAATGGTGATGATGTGGAACTAGGGAATTATATAGTCTCTCTGACTACTTCTGCATTGAAGGGTCCACTGCTGTTCAGTATTCTTAGTTTTGCTTTCTTGTGCACTGTTGTTGGTTATGTATGGTTGCTGGTTCAATTTTACTTGAGCATGAGTAAAAGGTTCTCCATTAGTCGTATTCTCATATTGTTGGTGTCGTTAGGTGGTAAATGGTTCGCTCTTGGTCGCTCACATTATTATTGATGTTAACTTTTCTCTTCCATATACATGGAGTACTGGGTCTAGTACTCTTCTGTATTATATAGCAATTCTCGAGAATTTGGTCGTATGACACTAATGGATTTGTGCACAATTGCAGAGTGTAGAACACCGTTTGGTTTGGGGTTTCGTGTACTGGTGTTGTAATTTGTCCTTCAATGTAGGTCATTCGTTGTTGGGTAGATAGTTGGTTGGGTTCGTGTGTCAGAGAATTTCAATGGTTGGAATCTCTAAATGTCAGGGTGGCAAGACTTGCTCATTATCTATGTCACGCACCAACATAACAGTAATAGAGATAGGGCTTATTTGCTCAGTCAGTAGGCCCATATATTAGTTATTGTTCAATTCACATTTGTGCAGGAATAAATTAGTTTTCAGTTAACTTGCCATTCGTTCGATTAGTTTTTCTTTACTTGCACCACTCGACTCATTCGTTCGCTCAATGAGTTGAGTTGTTCCCGGGTATATGGGATGTAATATTAGTCGACGTTGATATTTCAAATTTGCACACACATATTAGTTGTGCTGGTTTCACAAATAACTGAAACCAATGAGCTCTCACTTTGTGGTGGTTTGGTACCGAGATTTTGCTTGATGTATAGTGGTGTTAGTTCTGATATTCACTTATTCGAGTTAAGTGGTGGGGTTGCGTGGTTCGTGGATCGACGATTTAACTCCAAAACGACAAAACAAAACAAAAATTTTTTCATTTCTTCTTCAGCTGGGCGCACAAAGGGAAAGATATGGCTCAAGTACAACTGGCTCCACTTTCCAGGGAAATGTTTGTATCCCACTTTCTTTTGTCCCACATGTGCACAAAACATCAGACCCATCAGCCAATCAATGGCATGGCCAGGTACCGCGCTCACATTAGACCCATCAGCCAATCAATGGCATGGCCAGGTACCGCGCCTATCGAACAAGACTTCTAGGGTACTACACCCGTTTCTAGTCGCCGGCGTTGTCAGGCCTGAAGTTGCGAAAGTTGATTGCCAGTATTTGCCAGGGTAGTTATTTAGTTTTTTGATGTTTTTTTTGGTTTCTTGGTTTCGTTGGAAAGATGTTAAAATTGGGAAATGGACTACGCGAAGTCACGAGCGTCAGTCCTCGTCGCAGTATGGCACTCTGGAGACGGCCCTAGGGGAAGAGTACCACTTTTAAGGTGACAGTGGCTTCCTGGCAATGTCCCAATGGTCCGGATCCATATGGAACAACTGGGCACTTGGTTGTGATCGAGGTGGCGAGTAGATTATCAAGGCACTCAGTAATAAACAACACAGTCATTCATATGCTCAAGTACTTTATTAATCATCATCAATACAAACAAGTCAATCAAATACACCATTTCCATTGAACAAGAAACACAGGCACAGCGATCTCGTTGCTGGCTCACGACCGTCTCAACAATCCACTTGCATTACATTCGTTTATATCTTCAAGCGTGTGTCTACTGGCTCATTATATAGCAATACTTCACATCTGCGTAGTCATCCAACTGGTACTTTGCCATTGGATTCTACTCCATCGGTACTAATCGGTCCCAATGCTGCCATCTTGGATCCTTCTTCAATGATCTTGTCCATTTCAGGACTAAACAGGCGGCAATCTGCCTAAAACGCTACAGATATGGATAGTTGCGGCACTGATATGGATAGTTGCGGCACTGATATGGATAGTTGCGGCACTGATATGGACAGTTGCGGCACTAATATGGATAGTTGCGGCACTGATATGGACAGTTGCGGCACTGATATGGATAGATGCGGCACTGATATGGACAGTTGCGGCACTCATAGGAACAGTTATCTTCGGACTGATACTTTTTTGAGTATCTGTCCGAGGATGAGTTGCGGCACTGATATGGATAGTTGCAGCCCTGATATGGATAGTTGCGGCACTGATATGGACAGTTGCGGCACTGATATGTACAGTTGCGGCACTGATATGGATAGTTGCGGCACTGATATGGATAGTTGCGGCACTGATATGGACAGTTGCGGCACTGATATGGATAGTTGCGGCACTGATATGGATATTTGCGGCACTGATATGGACAGTTGCGGCACTGATATGGATAGATGCGGCACTGATTTGGACAGTTGCGGCACTGATATGGACAGTTGCGGCACTGGAATGGATAGTTGCAGCACTGATATGGACAGTTGCGGCAGTGATATTGACAGTTGCGGAACTGATATGGACAGTTGCGGCACTGATATGGATAGTTGCGGCACTGATATGGACAGTTGCGGCACTCATAGGAACAGTTATCCTCGGACTGATACTTTTTGGAGTATCAGTCCGAGGATGAGTTGCGGCACTGATATGGACAGTTGCGGCACTGATATGGACAGTTGCGGCACTGATATGGATAGTTGCGGCACTGATATGGACAGTTGCGGCACTGATATGGACAGTTGCGGCACTGATATGGATAGTTGCGGCACTAATATAGACAGTTATCCTCGGACTGATACTTTTTGGAGTATCAGTTTGAGGATGAGTTGCGGCACTGATATGGATAGTTGCGGCAGTGATATGGACAGTTGCGGCACTGATATGGACAGTTGCGGCACTGATATGGACAGTTGCGGCACTGATATGGACAGTTGCGGCAGTGATATGGACAGTTGCGGCAGTGATATGGATAGTTGCGGCACTGATATGGACAGTTGCGGCACTGATATGGACAGTTGCGGCACTGATATGGACAGTTGCGGCACTGATATGGATAGTTGCGGCACTGATATGGACAGTTGCGGCAGTGATATGGACAGTTGCGGCACTGATATGGACAGTTGCGGCACTGATATGGATAGATGCGGCATTGATATGGACAGTTGCGGCACTGATATGGACAGTTGCGGCACTGATATGGACAGTTGCGGCACTGATATGGATAGTTGCAGCACTGATATGGACAGTTGCGGCACTCATAGGAACAGTTATCCTCGGACTGATACTTTTTGGAGTATCAGTCCGAGGATGAGTTGCGGCACTGATATGGATAGTTGCAGCACGGATATGGACAGTTGCGGCAGTGATATGGACAGTTGCGGCACTCATAGGAACAGTTATCCTCGGACTGATACTTTTTGGAGTATCAGTCCGAGGATGAGTTGCGGCACTGATATGGATAGTTGCAGCACTGATATGGATAGTTGCGGCACTGATATGGACAGTTGCGGCACTGATATGGACAGTTGCGGCACTGATATGGATAGTTGCGGCACTGATATGGACAGTTGCGGCACTGATATGGACAGTTGCGGCACTAATATGGATAGATGCGGCACTGATATGAACAGTTGCGGCACTGATATGGATAGTTGCAGCACTGATATGGACAGTTGCGGCACTCATAGGAACAGTTATCCTCGGACTGATACTTTTTGGAGTATCAGTCCGAGGATGAGTTGCGGCACTGATATGGACAGTTGCGGCACTGATATGGATAGTTGCGGCACTGATATGGATAGTTGCGGCACTGATATGGATAGTTGCGGCACTGATATGGACAGTTGCGGCACTGATATGGATAGTTGCGGCACTGATATGGACAGTTGCGGCACTGATATGGATAGATGCGGCACTGATATGGACAGTTGCGGCACTCATAGGAACAGTTATCTTCCGACTGAGACTTGTTTTGAGTATCTGTCCGAGGATGAGTTGCGGCACTGATATGGATAGTTGCAGCCCTGATATGGATAGTTGCGGCACTGATATGGACAGTTGCGGCACTGATATGGACAGTTGCGGCACTGATATGGATAGTTGCGGCACTGATATGGACAGTTGCGGCACTGATATGTACAGTTGCGCCACTGATATGGATAGTTGCGGCACTGATATGGATATTTGCGGCACTGATATGGACAGTTGCGGCACTGATATGGATAGATGCGGCACTGATATGGACAGTTGCGGCACTGATATGGACAGTTGCGGCACTGGAATGGATAGTTGCAGCACTGATATGGACAGTTGCGGCAGTGATATTGACAGTTGCGGAACTGATATGGACAGTTGCGGCATTGATATGAATAGTTGCGGCACTGATATGGATAGTTGTGGCACTCATAGGGAACAGTTATCCTCGGACTGATACTTTTTGGAGTATCAGTCCGAGGATGAGTTGCGGCACTGATATGGACAGTTGCGGCACTGATATGGACAGTTGCGGCATTGATATGGATAGTTGCGGCACTGATATGGACAGTTGCGGCACTGATATGGACAGTTGCGGCACTGATATGGATAGTTGCGGCACTAATATAGACAGTTACCCTCGGACTGATACTTTTTGGAGTATCAGTTTGAGGATGAGTTGCGGCACTGATATGGATAGTTGCGGCAGTGATATGGACAGTTGCGGCACTGATATGGACAGTTGCGGCAGTGATATGGACTGTTGCGGCACTGATATGGATAGTTGCGGCAGTGATATGGACAGTTGCGGCACTGATATGGACAGTTGCGGCACTGATATGGACAGTTGCGGCACTGATATGGACAGTTGCGGCACTGATATGGATAGTAGCGGCAATGATATGGATAGTTGCGGCAGTGATATGGACAGTTGCGGCACTGATATGGACAGTTGCGGCACTGATATGGACAGTTGCGGCACTGATATGGATAGTTGCGGCACTGATATGGACAGTTGCGGCACTGATATGGACAGTTGCGGCACTGATATGGACAGTTGCGGTACCGACATGGATAGTTGCCGCACTGATATGGACAGTTGCGGCACTCATAGGAACAGTTATCCTCGGACTGATACTTTTTGGAGTATCAGTCCGAGGATGAGTTGCGGCACTGATATGGATAGTTGCAGCACGGATATGGACAGTTGCGGCAGTGATATGGACAGTTGCGGCACTCATAGGAACAGTTATCCTCGGACTGATACTTTTTGGAGTATCAGTCCGAGGATGAGTTGCGGCACTGATATGGATAGTTGCAGCACTGATATGGATAGTTGCGGCACTGATATGGACAGTTGCGGCACTGATATGGATAGTTGCGGCACTGATATGGACAGTTGCGGCACTGATATGGACAGTTGCGGCACTGATATGGATAGTTGCGGCACTGATATGGATAGTTGCGGCACTGATATGGACAGTTGCGGCACTGATATGGATAGTTGCGGCACTGATATGGACAGTTGCGGCACTGATATGGATAGATGCGGCACTGATATGGACAGTTGCGGCACTCATAGGAACAGTTATCCTCGGACTGATACTTTTTGGAGTATCAGTCCGAGGATGAGTTGCGGCACTGATATGGACAGTTGCGGCACTGATATGGATAGTTGCGGCACTGATATGGATAGTTGCGGCACTGATATGGATAGTTGCGGCACTGATATGGACAGTTGCGGCACTGATATGGATAGTTGCGGCACTGATATGGACAGTTGCGGCACTGATATGGATAGATGCGGCACTGATATGAACAGTTGCGGCACTCATAGGAACAGTTATCTTCGGACTGATACTTTTTTTGAGTCTCTGTCCGAGGATGAGTTGCGGCACTGATATGGATAGTTGCAGCCCTGATATGGATAGTTGCGGCACTGATATGGATAGTTGCGGCACTGATATGGACAGTTGCGGCACTGATATGGATAGTTGCGGCACTGATATGGATAGTTGCGGCACTGATATGGACAGTTGCGGCACTGATATGGATAGTTGCGGCACTGATATGGATATTTGCGGCACTGATATGGACAGTTGCGGCACTGATATGGATAGATGCGGCACTGATATGGACAGTTGCGGCACTGATATGGACAGTTGCGGCACTGGAATGGATAGTTGCAGCACTGATATGGACAGTTGCGGCAGTGATATTGACAGTTGCGGCACTGATATGGACAGTTGCGGCACTGATATGGATAGTTGCGGCACTGATATGGATAGTTGCGGCACTCATAGGAACAGTTATCCTCGGACTGATACTTTTTGGAGTATCAGTCCGAGGATGAGTTGCGGCACTGATATGGACAGTTGCGGCACTGATATGGATAGTTGCGGCACTGATATGGACAGTTGCGGCACTGATATGGACAGTTGCGGCACTGATATGGATAGTTGCGGCACTAATATAGACAGTTATCCTCGGACTGATACTTTTTGGAGTATCAGTTTGAGGATGAGTTGCGGCACTGATATGGATAGTTGCGGCAGTGATATGGACAGTTGCGGCACTGATATGGACAGTTGCGGCAGTGATATGGACAGTTGCGGCACTGATATGGATAGTTGCGGCAGTGATATGGACAGTTGCGGCAGTGATATGGATAGTTGCGGCACTGATATGGACAGTTGCGGCACTGATATGGATAGTTGCGGCACTGATATGGACAGTTGCGGCACTGATATGGACAGTTGCGGCACTGATATGGATAGTTGCGGCACTGATATGGACAGTTGCGGCACTGATATGGATAGATGCGGCACTGATATGGACAGTTGCTGCACTGATATGGACAGTTGCGGCACTGATATGGACAGTTGCGGCACTGATATGGATAGTTGCGGCAGTGATATGGACAGTTGCGGCACTCATAGGAACAGTTATCCTCGGACTGATACTTTTTGGAGTATCAGTCCGAGGATGAGTTGCGGCACTGATATGGATTGTTGCGGCACTGATATGGATAGTTGCGGCAGTGATATGGACAGTTGCGGCACTCATAGGAACAGTTATCCTCGGACTGATACTTTTTGGAGTATCAGTCCGCGGATGAGTTGCGGCACTGATATGGACAGTTGCGGCACTGATATGGATAGTTGCGGCACTGATATGGACAGTTGCGGCACTGATATGGACAGTTGCGGCACTGATATGGATAGTTGCGGCACTGATATGGACAGTTGCGGCACTGATATGGACAGTTGCGGCACTGATATGGACAGTTGCGGCACTGATATGGACAGTTGCGGCACTGATATGGATAGTTGCGGCACTGATATGGACAGTTGCGGCACTCATAGGAACAGTTATCCTCGGACTGATACTTTTTGGAGTATCAGTCCGAGGATGAGTTGCGGCAGTGATATGGACAGTTGCGGCACTGATATGGATAGTTGCGGCACTGATATGGACAGTTGCGGCACTGATATGGACAGTTGCGGCACTGATATGGACAGTTGCGGCAGTGATATGGACAGTTGCGGCACTGATATGGACAGTTGCGGCACTGATATGGATAGTTGCGGCACTGATATGGACAGTTGCGGCACTGATATGGACAGTTGCGGCACTGATATGGATAGTTGCGGCAGTGATATGGATAGTTGCGGCAGTGATATGGATAGTTGCGGCACTGATATGGACAGTTGCGGCACTGATATGGACAGTTGCGGCACTGATATGGACAGTTGCGGCACTGATATGGACAGTTGCGGCACTGATATGGACAGTTGCGGCACTGATATGAATAGTTGCGGCACTGATATGGATAGTTGTGGCACTCATAGGAACAGTTATCCTCGGACTGATACTTTTTGGAGTATCAGTCCGAGGATGAGTTGCGGCACTGATATGGATAGTTGCGGCACTGATATGGACAGTTGCGGCACTGATATGGACAGTTGCGGCACTGATATGGACAGTTGCGGCACTGATATGGACAGTTGCGGCACTGATATGGATAGTTGCGGCACTGATATGGACAGTTGCGGCACTGATATGGACAGTTATCTTCGGACTGATACTTTTTTGAGTATCAGTTTGAGGATGAGTTGCGGCACTGATATGGATAGTTGCGGCACTGATATGGATAGTTGCGGCACTGATATGGACAGTTGCGGCACTGATATGGATAGTTGCGGCACTGATATGGACAGTTGCGGCACTGATATGGATAGTTGCGGCACTGATATGGATAGTTGTGGCACTCATAGGAACAGTTATCCTTGGACTGATACTTTTTGGAGTATCAGTCCGAGGATGAGTTGCGGCACTGATATGGATAGTTGCAGCACTGATATGGACAGTTGCGGCACTGATATGGACAGTTGCGGCACTGATATGGAGAGTTGCGGCACTGATATGGACAGTTGCGGCACTGATATGGATAGTTTCGGCACTGATATGGACAGTTGCGGCACTGATATGGACAGTTATCCTCGGACTGATACTTTTTGTGAGTATCAGTCCGAGGATGAGTTGCGGCACTGATATGGACAGTTGCGGCACTGATATGGATAGTTGCGGCACTGATATGGACAGTTGCGGCACTGATATGGACAGTTGCGGCACTGATATGGACAGTTGCGGCACTGATATGGATAGTTGCAGCACTGATATGGACAGTTGCGGCACTCATAGGAACAGTTATCCTCGGACTGATACTTCTTGGAGTATCAGTCCGAGGATGAGTTGCGGCACTGATATGGATAGTTGCAGCACTGATATGGACAGTTGCGGCACTCATAGGGAACAGTTATCCTCGGACTGATACTTCTTGGAGTATCAGTCCGAGGATGAGTTGCGGCACTGATATTGATAGTTGCAGCACTGATATGGACAGTTGCGGCACTGATATGGATAGTTGCAGCACTGATATGGACAGTTGCGGCACTCATAGGAACAGTTATCCTCGGACTGATACTTTTGGAGTATCAGTCCGAGGATGAGTTGCGGCACTGATATGGATAGTTGCAGCACTGATATGGATAGTTGCGGCAGTGATATGGACAGTTGCGGCAGTGATATGGATAGTTGCGGCACTGATATGGATAGTTGCGGCACTGATATGGACAGTTGCGGCACTGATATGGACAGTTGCGGCAGTGATATGGACAGTTGCGGCACTGATATGCATAGTTGCAGCACTGATATGGACAGTTGCGGCACTCATAGGAACAGTTATCCTCGGACTGATACTTCTTGGAGTATCAGTCCGAGGATGAGTTGCGGCACTGATATGGATAGTTGCAGCACTGATATGGACAGTTGCGGCACTCATAGGAACAGTTGCGGCACTGATATGGACAGTTGCGGCACTGATATGGATAGATGCGGCACTGATATGGACAGTTGCGGCACTGATATGGACAGTTGCGGCACTGATATGGATAGTTGCAGCACTGATATGGACAGTTGCGGCACTCATAGGAACAGTTATCCTCGGACTGATACTTCTTGGAGTATCAGTCCGAGGATGAGTTGCGGCACTGATATGGATAGTTGCAGCAATGATATGGACAGTTGCGGCACTCATAGGAACAGTTATCCTCGGACTGATACTTCTTGGAGTATCAGTCCGAGGATGAGTTGCGGCACTGATATTGATAGTTGCAGCACTGATATGGACAGTTGCGGCACTGATATGGATAGTTGCAGCACTGATATGGACAGTTGCGGCACTCATAGGAACAGTTATCCTCGGACTGATACTTTTTTGGAGTATCAGTCCGAGGATGAGTTGCGGCACTGATATGGATAGTTGCAGCACTGATATGGATAGTTGCGGCAGTGATATGGACAGTTGCGGCAGTGATATGGATAATTGCGGCACTGATATGGACAGTTGCGGCACTGATATGGACAGTTGCGGCACTGATATGGATAGTTGCGGCACTGATATGGACAGTTGCGGCACTGATATGGACAGTTGCGGCACTGATATGGATAGATGCGGCACTGATATGGACAGTTGCGGCACTGATATGGACAGTTGCGGCACTGATATGGACAGTTGCGGCACTGATATGGATAGTTGCAGCACTGATATGGACAGTTGCGGCACTCATAGGAACAGTTATCCTCGGACTGATACTTTTTGGAGTATCAGTCCGAGGATGAGTTGCGGCACTGATATGGATAGTTGCAGCACTGATATGGATAGTTGCGGCACTGATATGGATAGTTGCAGCACTGATATGGATAGTTGCGGCACTGATATGGACAGTTGCGGCACTAATATGGATAGTTGCGGCACTGATATGGACAGTTGCGGCACTGATATGGATAGATGCGGCACTGATATGGACAGTTGCGGCACTCATAGGAACAGTTATCTTCGGACTGATACTTTTTTGAGTATCTGTCCGAGGATGAGTTGCGGCACTGATATGGATAGTTGCAGCCCTGATATGGATAGTTGCGGCACTGATATGGACAGTTGCGGCACTGATATGGACAGTTGCGGCACTGATATGGATAGTTGCGGCACTGATATGGATAGTTGCGGCACTGATATGGACAGTTGCGGCACTGATATGGATAGTTGCGGCACTGATATGGATATTTGCGGCACTGATATGGACAGTTGCGGCACTGATATGGATAGATGCGGCACTGATTTGGACAGTTGCGGCACTGATATGGACAGTTGCGGCACTGGAATGGATAGTTGCAGCACTGATATGGACAGTTGCGGCAGTGATATTGACAGTTGCGGAACTGATATGGACAGTTGCGGCACTGATATGAATAGTTGCGGCACTGATATGGATAGTTGTGGCACTCATAGGAACAGTTATCCTCGGACTGATACTTTTTGGAGTATCAGTCCGAGGATGAGTTGCGGCACTGATATGGACAGTTGCGGCACTGATATGGACAGTTGCGGCACTGATATGGACAGTTGCGGCACTGATATGGACAGTTGCGGCACTGATATGGACAGTTGCGGCACTGATATGGATAGTTGCGGCACTAATATAGACAGTTATCCTCGGACTGATACTTTTGGAGTATCAGTTTGAGGATGAGTTGCGGCACTGATATGGATAGTTGCGGCAGTGATATGGACAGTTGCGGCACTGATATGGACAGTTGCGGCACTGATATGGACAGTTGCGGCACTGATATGGATAGTTGCGGCAGTGATATGGACAGTTGCGGCAGTGATATGGATAGTTGCGGCACTGATATGGACAGTTGCGGCACTGATATGGACAGTTGCGGCACTGATATGGATAGTTGCGGCACTGATATGGACAGTTGCGGCACTGATATGGACAGTTGCGGCACTGATATGGATAGTTGCGGCACTGATATGGACAGTTGCGGCACTGATATGGATAGATGCGGCATTGATATGGACAGTTGCGGCACTGATATGGACAGTTGCGGCACTGATATGGACAGTTGCGGCACTGATATGGATAGTTGCAGCACTGATATGGACAGTTGCGGCACTCATAGGAACAGTTATCCTCGGACTGATACTTTTTTGGAGTATCAGTCCGAGGATGAGTTGCGGCACTGATATGGATAGTTGCAGCACGGATATGGACAGTTGCGGCAGTGATATGGACAGTTGCGGCACTCATAGGAACAGTTATCCTCGGACTGATACTTTTTGGAGTATCAGTCCGAGGATGAGTTGCGGCACTGATATGGATAGTTGCAGCACTGATATGGATAGTTGCGGCACTGATATGGACAGTTGCGGCACTGATATGGACAGTTGCGGCACTGATATGGATAGTTGCGGCACTGATATGGACAGTTGCGGCACTGATATGGACAGTTGCGGCACTGATATGGATTGTTGCCGCACTGATATGGACAGTGGCGGCACTCATAGGGACAGTTATCCTCGGACTGATACTTTTTGGAGTATCAGTCCGAGGATGAGTTGCGGCACTGATATGGACAGTTGCGGCACTGATATGGATATTTGCGGCACTGATATGGACAGTTGCGGCACTGATATGGATAGTTGCGGCACTGATATGGACAGTTGCGGCACTGATATGGACAGTTGCGGCACTGATATGGACAGTTGCGGCACTGATATGGATAGTTGCGGCACTGATATGGACAGTTGCGGCACTCATAGGAACAGTTATCTTCGGACTGGAGACTTTTTTTGAGTATCTGTCCGAGGATGAGTTGCGGCACTGATATGGATAGTTGCAGCCCTGATATGGATAGTTGCGGCACTAATATAGACAGTTACCCTCGGACTGATACTTTTGGAGTATCAGTTTGAGGATGAGTTGCGGCACTGATATGGATAGTTGCGGCAGTGATATGGACAGTTGCGGCACTGATATGGACAGTTGCGGCACTGATATGGACAGTTGCGGCACTGATATGGATAGTTGCGGCAGTGATATGGACAGTTGCGGCAGTGATATGGGTAGTTGCGGCACTGATATGGACAGTTGCGGCACTGATATGGATAGTTGCGGCAGTGATATGGACAGTTGCGGCACTGATATGGACAGTTGCGGCACTGATATGGACAGTTGCGGCACTGATATGGATAGATGCGGCATTGATATGGACAGTTGCGGCACTGATATGGACAGTTGCGGCACTGATATGGACAGTTGCGGCACTGATATGGATAGTTGCGGCACTGATATGGACAGTTGCGGCAGTGATAT
>JAKIJQ010000534.1:0-35103 GCA_023373905.1 Rhizoglyphus robini | reverse complement strand
TGGTGACAAGCATCTGGGTGTAAATAGTTGCCAGTAGATTGTATCTACAGTAGATAATTCATTATATACTTTTCTGTGATTATTTATTCAATCAGTAAATTTATTCAAATTGTTTTGAACAAGTCACATCAGTTTTTTCAATTCTTTATTAAATTTACATGATTATAAAATTATAAAAAACAAAGGGAATAATGACAATTCATCAATTAGAATAATTATAACATTAAATAATAAATAAAAATCAAATAATTAGGAATTACTATATCGAAATGGTATGCGAATTTCTCTTTTTGATCTAACGGTAATTTTATTTGATATATTTGATCCGATATTCTCATTTTCTATATTTTCTTTTGCTTCTTTGTCGATCTTTTTTCTAGCTCGACCTTTTGAGCGACTTTTAGAAACATTTTTCGACTTAACAACCGAAGAACCACCGGCTTCAACACTTTCAACGATCTTGTTTGAATGATTGATCTGATTATTTTCATTTAAAGTCAATTTCATTGTTTTGAGCCTTTTGTTGCTGATATTTGATGTAGTTTCTTTTCTTTTGATAATACGCGTATTATTAGTAGTTGCTGTTGGAATAGGTGGAAAGGCTAAATAGTTCAACGAAGAAGGTATTTCAACTATTTTATGGTGACGACGTTTCTGTATTTTGGCCATTGTTGCAGGTGAATCACTTTGATCAACGATGATATTGAACGAGGTGAGTGTCTTCGGTTTGGGATCGAAATTATGTCCAAAATCTTCAGGCCTCTTTCTCTGAAACAAATAAATAGACACTTTATAATTCACTCAATAATGATATTACAAAATATATTTAAAAGTAATAACTTTTAACGTTGATCAGTTTAGTCTTAAATAATAAAACTCGAAGAGACTTGGTGTCAGTATTTTCATGTTGTATTTTGTTTATCTTAAAATTCACGAAAATTATTATTTGAAATTTAAAGAATTATTAAAACAAATTCGAATTACCTCCTCTTTTGATTGGCCAGCATGAGTTGGTTTTGGAATGTTAGTTCTGCTCAAAACATAATTGCATGTATTGTTGCTTGACATTGGCCTTAGCACTGATTGAGATTCTTTAAATAATGAAAACCAATTTTCTATTGGAGCAGAGGTGAGTGGCATATTTGCATAAGCCAAATCATGTTTCGCATTCTCGATGATTAAAGGCAAATCGTGATTATTTTGCAACACCATAACAAGTTTCTTGTAAACACTAACAGCTTTCAGGTGTTCATTTGTGGCTCGATCATACTTTTGAAGGACACTTGAGACCAGATTGACTGCCTTTTGCAAGTGATGAATTTCATTTTGAAGAGAATCAGGTGACTCTAAGCTCCGTAAGATTCTGTTAAGCGGTGCATAATTAAAAGCAAATGTAGCTTGTTTCCACAAAAGAACGGCATTCAGTTCGATTGCATTCTTGAGTTTGTAAATGTCCGAATTGATATCCATTTTACCATTTTTGATTGGTACAGGTATGATAGTGGCGAAATCAATAATTCCTTTAAAGAAGTGTTTCATATAACACATCAAAATTAGAAGAGTTGTCCAGCGAACGTGAAAGTATTTCGGTGGTTTAAAATACGTTTCAAAATGAGCCTTAATACAATTGTGAAATATTTCTTGTCTATTGTCTGCTCTATTGTAAACCTATTTAAAAGTAATTAATTACTAATTGACAATCAAATAATAAAATTACTCACACGTTGGAATAAACTACAAAAATCTGTTAGCTCTGGACACAAATCAGAAATTTCAACTGAGACCCTATGTAGTCCGTGAACGACGCATTTTACTTGAAGCATATTTTGAGTGCCATCTTGATGTTTCATTCTGTTGGCAGCTGCTTCCATATATGAAACGGCGTCACTGATAAGACCGACTACCTGATCAGGTCTATAGCCATCTGGCCATAATTGCTCGATTACGTCAAAAATGAAATCACTTATAAATAGAGCATCACAGCTCTCCCCATCCGGAATGTGCTTTATGGCCAATCGATACAATTGCACAGGCTCAGTGTCGAGAGTAGCAACAATCAAACCGGCATAGCGACCAGATTTTTTCACAGTTTCATCAACAATCATACTGATTCTCTGATTGACAATTCTTTCTCTAAGAGACTCAAAAATTCCTAAAAATCAAAATAATTTAAGTAAAATATAACACAAAAAGAAGAAACATTTCTTACGTTTGGCCAAAACATCCAAACCACGGACAATCACTCTTCTCGACACAACACGACCAAGTTCATTTTCGAGAATAAACTTATTCTCAAGAGTAGCACTGTTCCACGAAATGCCAGTTTGAGCGCAAATATGAGCAGCTTTGATTGCTTGCTCAATCGTCGAATAACGAGGAGCAATCGGATCTTCCATATTGAACTCAAGTGCACTGAAATAATGACGACTGCTACTACCACGAAGCAAAACATATTTCGACTTTTCAATGCCATTTGCTTTATCTTCAACAGCTTTCTTGTGACTATTACATTTCAAATGTAGTAGTGCATTTCGTTTCAAAAAGTAATGATAATTCTTTGGATCGAATTGAACAGAGCAAATCTGGCATCTAAAATAACATGGCAGAAAACCAGACATTTTGATTTTTCGTTCCTTTATTTCAAAGACACATTTGTCTTCCAAATCGAGTAGCACTTGTTTCATTATATCTAATTTTTTCTCGACGCTTTCATTTTTTTCTTTTCTTACAAGAAAATTGGAATCATTATAATTATTTGACTTCAATGACGATGGCAATCCCCAAAAATCCTCGTGTATTCTAATGTGAAGTCGATTTTTACTAGCGTGTGATCGAATGGCCGATTCTGTTCTCAAAATTGGGAATGTCTTCTTTGTGTCAGAATCATGACAAATACTACAATAATATTGTTTCTTTTCATTTTGAAGTACGAAATAATACTTATCACATATTGACTCGTGTTTAGCAGATTGACGGCTATTGAAACCTTCAATTACCGGTGATAAGTGAGCATTTGAGTGCATTTTTGAACTTATATGTCTTGAAAGTTTAGACTTATCTGGCTTTTGAAGTTTCATAGGTTCTTTGTTAAGACATAGAGAACACGAAAATACTAATGCATCGAGTCGGTGAAAATATCTGCAAATTGGCTCTTCAAGGTAGTCTTCAAATTCTTTACAGTCTGTACGACATCGTTTTTGTAGATTATTCTCCAAATTGTTAGTAATTAGTGCACCTTCATATTCGATAGGACGCTTTTGGGTCTTTTCGGATCTACTAAACTCATTATGAGGACTCGAATCAGGTAATGAAGTTGACATTTGCGTTCTTGAAAGTTGTTCTTGTATTAGGAAATAAAATCAATTAGTATAAGAAAATGAAAAAACGATACATACAATAAAGCTAAAATTGTTTATCATAAATACATTCAGGTAAAACCCTAATTAGGAAAGGTGACAGACCAACAGTCTCAGTGTGACACAATTTGTTGTTTACCAATTCGTGTTCGAATTGCCTATTTCCACCTAATTGGTCGATTAAAAAAAGACGGCAAAGTGCACTAAAGGAACAAAGCACTGCCAATAGTTACGTCACCACGAGTGACATTTGCAAGAGGAACAACTCTGGTCACGGTACATATTCCGTAGGAGAGTAATGTCCGCTCGCTTCATTCCATTTGCTTTGCAGATCGCGAAGATGGATTCCTGGCTAACAGCATCAAAGGCCTTCGATACATCGATGCCAGCGATGGTGACCTTTTTGTGGGACAGGTAACGGCAGACCGTTATCGATTCGTGAGCGCCATCCATCGGTAGGACAATTTTCTTTCAGTAAGTCTGTACTGCACTTTCGTCAATTTAACCTATGAATTAATTGATTAATTAATCTGATTATAAAATGTAATTAAATTACAGATTCAAATTGTACATTCGTTAATGGCTTTAAGCATCTCGCGTTCCAATATTTTTCTTCAGATTTCAAAGTTGATTGAATTGGTTCAGTGGAGATTTCATTCATTTGTGTCTGGTTGTATGAATCTACTTTATCTAATGTATTTTCTATATTATCGTTATCAATTAGTTAATTCAATTGGCCAATCATTCAAAATGCCATCAAATTGGACTGCATCGAACACACTTTCCTCAACATCCTGCTTGATTTGAGACAATTTTAAAGTTTGCTTGCTTTTCAGATTATTTGTTTTGCCACTCCCTTGGATAATCGTGCTCGGTTCGTTGATTTACTAGAAATGTGATGATGAGTTCTTATTCTTATTTTTCTTTTTTGGTTTCCGTTTTGGACGAGATGGACTATTTTCGTCATTTTGAATCAAATTGTCATCTGTATTATCAAATGAAGACAAAATTTCTCCCGAATTTTGGTCAACAATTATAGATAAATTTGATTTTATTCTTTTTGATTTGGGAACAAATTTATCGTCGAGCACTCGTTTGGGTGCAATCAAATCAAATGTTGACATTTTCTTTGACTTATATCGCCGTTGATTGTATTTATCTCCAGATAGCACTAAAAGATCTTAATGCGAAATTGTTTTTCAAAATGGTCAACATTTGCTCACAATCTGAAGCTAAATTGCAACGAACCTTGAAGTGCAGTCTTACAGTTTGAAACAGCAATGATCCTTTCAATTTGGTCCAGTAACTTGAAAGAACAGTCTCTCTGTGAATGCATTGCTTGGTGGTAGAGTTAATTGGCTTTGATTTACTAACTTTTCCATCAACGTATTTCCATTTATCTAATTCGATTTCAACGATGTGATTTATAAGTTTAATTTCGTCAAATAATGATTGCTCATTCACTTGAATGTTGAAAAACATTGTATTTTGTAAAGAAATTCAGTGATTCAAACACTCTGTTTTGAGCAAGTTTGGCTGAAAGATCAACCCAATTCAACTCCTCAAGTCCATCCATCCATTTAAACGACCAAGCCACCAAATAGTCGAGCCAATTTTGGTAAGGATTTTTTACCTCATTTATGAATTCATTTTGTTCTTTCTTTTTCCATTTCCTGATCAACTTCATTATATTATTTGGAAAAGCAAAACCCTCAATGAAGGCACTCAGATTAGCATTTAATTGACTGACAGTTGTGACCACAAATGGTAAAGTGCAATTATCTGCTTCTAACAATTCAATTGTGGCGTGAAACACTCGAGCCAAGTCCGACAAAACCATCAACCATGGCAGAGTTCATTTGTTATTAAAGATTGCTCCCAGAGATTGGACATTTTTGGTATTTTCTAAATGCGGTGAATTTATATATTTGTATATATATTATAATAACTTCTCGTTACCAGATTCATCCGAACTCAATTCCACCAAACTAAAGCAATCATACTGGCAATCATGAATTAATGTTTTCGGTAGTACAAATTGAAGCAACAATCAGATTTGTCTTCAAGGTATTGTTTGAATAAAAGTTGGAAACCAAAAAATTGCTCACAATTGTCAGCATATGAAGATGACACGCGTTGATTGGATAGAGGCGCACCAAGTAGTCGACCAAGGCCAAGTAGTAAGATGAACAACAACGATGAGAAGGTCACGATCGCCGATCGGTTAAATACAATGGAAAAATGTAAAAGATGTACAAAGAATGCAAATTGACAACAAAAAGCGCCATTGCTGGACAGTGCCATCGAGCACTTAAGATAATTATCAAGAAAGAACAGAAAACAGAATTGCCGCACTGTGATTCATGCACAAACAGTGAGAATACAATTCATCAAAATGGGAAAGCGTAATGAGACACAGAGGGAGTAGAAATACTCAAACTCAAAACGTAAAAAGGAAATGAGTTCAATTCAACAATTCAGATATAAGAGCTCGTTGATTCTGTTTAAAAGCAAAATCGTTTCTCCTTCAGCTCAGCCACTTTGATCAGATGATTGAAAATCGAATGTCATCATTCTCATTCTCTCATCCATTCGCCTTCAACATATAAAGACTCGTTTTAAGCTGCCTACAATCTATTCTTTCCAGTTTGCATTCTACGTATGGTTGAACGGAATTATTCGAATCAGTGTCAATCGACACTATTCAGGCACACTTCTGCATATTATGAAAAGTCTATAGTAGCCCATTTTCCTCTGAAACTTTCTATCAAACTACTGACTTATCTCAGGGCAGCAGAGTCAGTTTATTCATCGATCTCCACTCAATGCGTTCCAATTCCTCCGAACTTGACCAAATCAAACCAAAGATCTGTCTCAACTATGCAAATCTCATCTTTCAGTCATCATTTCTCTCATCATCAGTTTCAATCTGTCTGACTAACTCACGATATTTAACGTTTAAGATAGTTCTCACAACTACATCGCTATAGCGATGACAGTATACCGGAACAATTCAAATCACCACTTGGTTCCACTTGGTCTTCTCGAAAACACCTTCGCTTTCAACGTTAGTACTCAACTTTGATCGCGAGAGACTAGCCAACACTTTCAATAATCCTCGAATGTTGTCACTTTGTGTTCTACTTACACTACTTACACTACTGACAGTGTCAGTGACTACAAACTTCTCATCAGTGTGATCAACTCACAGGTTGAGTGTCAAACGTACAATGTTCACCAAGACAACTTCAGTTCGTAAAATTTTCGCGCAATGCGAACGAATGCGGCGCTTGTTAGAGATTTTACGGTAAGCTATATTTTTATCGAATACATATGCAATCATTTTTTTCCTGAGAATTGTCATCATAATAAATTTGGATTGATCAAACGCCGTATAGATAAGAATTTAATTGATAATAAAATAATGCATTCTTGGAAATTGTATGAGATATCATTCGTAAATGGAATATAAATTTTATGTAGCTGAAGATTCACGAATGTGTTTATCCCACAAAGATTGTTCCGATTGGTGGCCTCTGGTTCGTCAACAGAACAAGTCTCTCGAGCCAAGTGTTTATCGTGAAATGCTTGAACATGTGTATAAGTACACTTTCGAACTTCAAATCCATCAAATAATGCACTTTTTGATGTAGATAATTTAGATATGATCGATGGGGGAATTATTTTGGACGTGGATTGGATTGTACCGTACAATGTACGGTACACCTTGCCCAAATGTATCCTCATTCCTGCTTTTATCCACAAAAGGCCCAACTGGAGGCAATGAACCAATTTGAGGAATGATTCAAATGTGTTAGTTAAAAGTGATTTATTTGGGATAAATAAAAGGCAGACACAACGCTAAGAAAGTAAGAAGAACTTGTGAGCGGGGGTCACCAGGGGTACTTCTCGGGGTATGAGCCACCACCAATCGTACCACCAGGTTAGAACCAAGATGATCGATGAGGAAAGGCCCCCCAAAAGTTAGTAGACAAAAAACAAAGTATAATTTTAACAATTGTGATTGATCAAGTCATAGGCTTGTGTTGAGGTGCGAATTTTTTTATTAGTTTTGACACACAACACACAAACTGTAAAATACAATCCACCGAAAGAAACGAGTTTGGCGCCCAAACTCTCGTCAACACGTCTGCAAATGAATCAGCCGGGAAATCGGATCGTCCTTAGTTGCCAGTGAACTGATGTTAGACTGCCATGCGATCACTACTGATTGTGTGTTCAAATGTATACGTGATGTTTGTTGACAAATACAGCAAAGTCTAATGTGTGTGTGTGTATTAAAATTAAAATCAACAAATAAATACTTTTAGATTCACAATTAAAATCGAGTTCCTCCATAACCACACATTCGCTTTCGTTTTGTTTGATTACACAAATGTTACATTTTAAAATCTGCTCTTTAATAAACAACACAATTTTAGCCAAATTTTGTCGTTTAATTTGAAAACATTTAGTTTAATTTGATTTTACAATTTAAACATTAAACTACCTCAACTAACAACTACATTTCTGCTTTTCATATTATATAAAGCTTGCTTCATTCAATTGTCACCATTGTGAGAACAACGTGAAAAACTGAGCTTATTTTATCGCAACAAGATATCCCAAATTGGTTGCCGTATTGTACTTGTGTTTGAATTTTTAAAGAAGAACGATTTGATCACACATCAATTTAGAGAAATTCAGAAGCAAATTGTGCTGACTCTCAATTGAGTTACCAAGCATCATCTCACGGTAATAAATATTCGTGACTGTCTAATTTGATTAATGTAGATCATTTAATAGGACCTGACAATGCAACAATTTGTCAAAGAATTAGGCTCAGAGAACTTTTCTCGCCAACTTTGTCGATGTAATTTTAAATAAGTGATTGACACTTTGAGCTGGTTTGTTGTAATTGTGCCAGCAATTGTGAACACTTCCACTACTCTGTGTTTGATCTAAAATGTTCATCTCGAAAAGCATACCTCGAATTGAAACGATCTCGAGGCTAAATGTTTGTTTGCCCAGAAATTATGCCAATTTCAAGTTGATGCCATCATGATTGATCAGATGAACGCAAACCATCGAGCGTTTCTTGAACTATATAACTCTACTGAAGTACAGTCACAGTGTGGAGATGCTGCAAAAGCATGCTGAAACAGAACAATCACAAGAGCAACTCGAGCAACAACAAATGAATGGCACTACACGTGTTTGATTAGCACCAGAAATTGCTGATATCAGACAAATAAATTTTATTTCGAAGCTAGTTCTCCATCAGTGCAACAGCCCACTTTGCACTTACAAAACCAACAAATTTCTTTTACAACTTTGGAAATTCAAAGGGTAATTCTGTTATTATTCTAAATAAACTGGTTTAAATTTATTTATTTCTTCAGCTCATCTACAGGAAATTTGCAATCAATTACAAAAATTTGATCGATTTAAAGGATTGATCTGCACAACGAACAAGCTGGGTCAACTTCTTGGAAGTGTGGCTCAATGATAAATTCATCATTGATGATGTAGCTTGTTAGCACTGTAAAGGTGTTTACAATATCAAGAATTGTAGCAAAGAGTGATGTCACTTTCTATGTAAAAATGGCCCACAACAACCCGAGACGATTGCATATATTGGAACCTATGTCTCACCAGCATATATGGTATCAATAGAATAATTCTGTAAAGAATCCAATTGGATCCCGACTATGGTTCCTGAAAAAACGCCTTGGGTACGTGGAGGGGGCCCCATACCGCCCAAAAGCGTATTTGCTCTTTAATATACTTATGCTATGTACGTCATTTGTGAATGTTTGTCCAAACAACAAAATTCAATATTTTTGCTTTAGCACAGCTGATTGAGTTGTTTTGCGTTTTGGTAACTATTTGCTTTAGTTGAATTGTGATTGCTGTGGAATTTATTTGTTTTCAAATGAGTTTTTGCTTTCAAACCACCATTTCATTCAATTTCCCCACGAGCCGAATATCATATGATAATAATGCTCATTCATTGGAATACCCTTCTTTGCTCAAATCGAACACTCTGAAAATAGAAAAGCGGTAATTATTTCTTATTAACGATTCTTCTTTTTATTGATTTTATGTGTCATAGTGGCTATGTCTGGGTTTGGTGTTCGAACTGTTACATCGTGTGCATATCCCATGTACAACATCAATGTCATCGCATGTGAACAACAACCTGCTGACCTAGCACCAGAATCACAAGTAGAATAGTAATGCAACACAGCATCTTTCCCTACCTTGGCACTGTCAGCAAGAACAAAGACTGAATACAACTGTGAACTTCTATACCGTGAATGTAATTTGGCGCGAATCAATGATGGATTACTTTTATTACACTTCAATTTCATACTTTTCATAATCGAGATTTTTCCTCGGAAGTGCAGAATGCTTTTGGACGATGAATTTGCCATCATTCGAGGCTAAATGTTCCGCGCAATAATTATTCGCAGTCTTAAGACTCAGCATTTTTCAATTGATACGAACCACAAGCAATACATTTTAAATCAATTTTAAAATCATTTGAGGAAAAATACTTTGGATCTCTTCTTTCTTTGATACATCTATTGTAGGGAAAATTGTCTTCTTAGTTATCAACTTTTTATCTTCGACTAGTTTCTTCAAAGGGTTTGGACCTTCGACTTTGGATCTCAACTGTTCAGCAACTCCTGGCAAATCTTTATCGCTTATGATCGGAACATGAAAAAAATTAATAATGCCAATCCAATCATGAAAAAATTTATGATCGTGCTTGATTGCTTTGTTTTGGCCTTTAATTTCAAGATAACGAAATTTCTTTTTTAAGCCGCCCAAAAACTTGCTCAATTATCCACCGAACCTTGGTTACTTCACACGTTTCGTTTGCTTCAATGGTGTCCAGTTGAGTCCCTTTTCTCCGTAATTCAGGTGTTCGAACATTGAAGTCTTTCTTTTTTCAGTTCTTCTACTACATCCCTGAATCCTCTATGCATGAGAATTGTGTCACCTTTCTTCAATACTGATAATTTAGCCGCAAACTTCTCCTTATTGAAGCACTCTCCTAGAATGGTGGCATCGTTGTCCACAGCATCAAATGGACCGAAAGTGTACGAGATATAACCATCAGGACACGATCCGACCTTCACTTTGTACAAAGCTTGTCCTTTTGCCACACTATAAAGTGATCTATGGACTAGATAATTTTTGCTTTTCCCAATATACCGATATGTTTCATCGAAGATCGTGCAGATGTCGTCTGGCTGAAGATCAAACAGTTCAGTTGCAAATGGAGTATTGTGGCCAGACAGTGTCAATCGATCACAATTATTGAGCATCGCCGGAACCAATGTCTCATTAAGTTTGTCACGTGCTTTGGCGATATATCTAGCTGTTGTCGCTCTTGTCATTCCAAATAGTGAACCGTCTTGTGCATCACTATTTGCAGTACGCATCTTGCACAACAATGGAGCTAATTCTCTTGGTGGACAGTTAAATTCCTCTGATAGTTCCCAAAACTGTTTCTTCGTATATCAAATCCACGTCCAGAATTCCCCATCGATCATATCCAAATTATCTACATCAAAAAGTGCATTATTTGATGGATTTGGAAGTTCGAAAGTGTACTTATACACCTTTTCAAACATTTCACGATAAACACTTGGCTCGAGAGGCTTATTCTGTTGACGTACCAGAGGCCACCAATCGGAACAATCTTTGTGGGATAAACACATTCGTGAATCTTCAGCTACATAAAATTTATATTCCAATAGTAATTTAATTTTAATTTTTTTTAGAAATCAGTATGATCGGTGAATCTAGACCACATCCAAAAGTGCAACGGTACCGTGATGTGAATTTGACCCCTTTCGAAATGGATCATTACTCTTGGAATGTTCAACAAATTCATTGTTTTCATAATCACCATTCGGTCCATGACCATCATCGTCATCGTCATCGTCATCAAAGAAGACATTATCATCTGAGTGATCTTCGATGTTCTCACAATCCGAGTCGTAGTCATCATCGTAGGGAAACATAGGAAAAAGTTCTTGAGCTGACAAATTCATTTTAACACCAAAACCTGAATCGTTCAAGAAATTAATAGAATCTATTTCATCTCTCATCATTGCTCGTTCTTCTCTGTACCGCTCGTCTCGTTCTTCGTTTTGTTCATCAACAACAACACATTGTTGTTGTTGTTGCTGCTCATATTCTTCATATTCGAGTCTAAGTCTGTGACCAAGACGTTATCGTCCAGAATAATCTCTTGATGATGATGATGATGATGATACTGATTGTAATCTTGGTTTTCTATATACTCCATATAACTTTTGCACTTCTTGAAACATTTATAACAGAAACGGGACGAATCCATAGGTGCCGCGGTGTTGGGTTTAGGATGGAAGATTCTAAGGTGTTCGATAATACTGTTGACATTTGAATGTGGCGGCGAAAGTAAGAATTTTTCTTCTTTCTTCCGTTTGCGCTGATTGCACACTATACAATTAATATTAGTCATCTTCTTAGCACGAATAATCAAACAACAAACACAATAATTCAATTTCCTAAACAAAAGAATCATTAATGAATTATTTCCTGACGAACTAACTTACCGACTAAATAGCCCTGAAAAGGACTATTTGAATGATCAATATCATAAATGACCAGATAGAGTCAATACGATTGATATATTTAACATAAACACAAGACTCATGAGAAATCAGCCGAGAAGTGTGTTTTGAGATTTTGGCGCCAAAATCTCAAAACAAACCGTTAAAAACAGCTGAAAATACATAAACATTGACGTTTGCACATTTTAACACTATTCACAAATGATGTACATAACAGAGGCACATTGTACAGCGATTCTGCTTAGGGCGGTATGCCCCCCATGTACCCAAGGTGTTTTTCAGGAACCATAGTCGGGATCCAATTGGAATCTTTGCAGAATTGTTCTACTGATCATTACCTTTCTATTGATACCATATATGCTGGTAAGACATAGGTTCCAATAAACTTGCGTGCATCGTTTCTCAGTGGGCCAAAATGAGCCTCACTCTTAAGAATAACACTCTGATTTAACTTGCAAAAAGAAGAAAGGAGTATGAAGCTTCGGTTTAAAAAAAATACAAAAGGTTCAAAAGACATTCCAAACTCATGAAGACGACAGTGCTAACGCTGAAGCGAAACCAGTTCCACCGGCCAGGAAAGCTCAATTGCTCAATATGATCATCACTGTCGGTGCAGTGTGCCTTGTGCCTTTCAATTTGTTTGGGCAAACGATATTTTTGCCTTTCTGCCAAATGCTGATTAACACTGGAGCAAAATACGGCAAGGTGGACGTTCAAAACGTTAGATTGAACTTATAGTTTGCACACTTTATTGATTTTTTCCATTTTTCAACTAGATAATACCTCATCCTAAGACAATCTTGCGTCACATAAAAGATTTGAGTAGTTTGTTCGAGTCCAGAATTAAGGACGAGTTGTCCAAAGTAGATCATGTCGCCTGTTCCGCTGACCACTGGTCTGAAAATATTTGGTCGTCCCTACTTGAGTGTCTCTATCTGAGATCATAGACTATCTCATACCAAACTGGTGAAGATATTAAATCGCGTATCATTGCAGTACAACACGTTGAGAACATAAAAGTTGAATCTACTGCATTAATCAATGAAAAAATACTCTAAGACTTTGGTATAAAATTGCGTAATTATTTTGATAATAATTATGATAATAATTAATAATGTAATTTATGTTTCAGGCATTGGACCAACCAATTGTGGTTGTTTTATATCCGACAATTCCTTACTAGGATCCTATGACCCAACTCTAATTCTGAAAGACGAAAAAGAAAAAGTGATTTAACGTAAATGGGCAAATAATCTGTGGGGATGGCTTCCTTGTACACCACACAACATGGCCCTAGTCAATACTTTTATTTTTGATCGGCTAAAGAATGCCATGATTGTATGTCTCAATTTGGTTATCACAACCTGTAAGAAATTAGTCGAATCTGTGAAAAAGAATAGACAAAAAGACTGATTTGATCGTAATTTGAAGCAAGAAGTTAAATCCCACCAGTTGAGACTCAAAGTAATTCAAATGTTTCACCAAATAGAACATTTTGAAAATAACATTTTACAGATTGGAAATGATCGAGAGAGAGAGAGAGAGAGAGAGAGAGAGAGAGAGAGAGAGAGAGAGAGAGAGAGAGAGAGAGAGAGAGAGAGAGAGAGAGAGTTTTCGTCTTATTCATCTGTTTGTTCCGACTCTCATCGTTGATTTTGTTTAAGTTAACAATTTGGTATCTCAATTTCCCCCATTTTCCCAGGTCACTCATTCTCCGAGTATTGGATTTGTATGCTTTTGTGTATTTCTCCGTTTCTGAGTGACTAACTTCTTCCTTTTACTCTCCCCTTTAGGTTTGTTCATGTTGTGCTCATCTCGCGTGCCTTCTTTTGAGTCATTTCGTTTGAGACAATCTCAATTTTTTAGTTACCATTTACTCTTGGTGGAATTAGCTATTCTGACTGGTCCTTTAAATCTATTTGAAATCTATTGTGTATTGCTGTTAATATTGCTCCAATCGAATCCTCAAACTCTTCAAATCATAAGAAAAACGAAAATAATTTTGTTATAATATTTGAACTGTCAAATTACATTAAATTCAACTTCAAGACCTTGGTTTGCTCTTTCTAATTTTACTTGGTTGGATGTTGTTCACTGGTCAACACAAAACGGCTAAAATGCTTCTAATGTTTTACACTAATCGAGTACACTTTTGTTGGTGCCATGAGTCAACATTCAACTTCCAAGTCTGCGTTGCATGTGTTTCAAGTTTGAGGATAATCTGGAATTAGGATGAAGTTACCAGTGGAAGACGAAATTATTAACTCGATTAGTTGCTAATCTCTTTACGGTAAATGTTGTAGAATGTTCAATGTATTTTGTTTGGACAAAGTCTGGTGAGAACATTTGGAGTAAGCTGCAATTCTGGTTTGTATAGAATTTCTAGTGATAAATAGTATTTTGACATTTAAAATGTTTGACATGTCCAATGAACAATTGTCCATTGTACAAGGCAAACAGATGCACGCTTTTTTCCCAATGTTAAAAGTGAAGTAGCAAAAGTTAGCAATTACTTTAAAGTAAATCAGCTGATCACTGGCTATGGGTTTATTGAGAGCGCGCGCATTATTCAAAGTCACTTCTGATTGGTCAATGGAAATGTCAGTTTGAATTAAACTTTACAATGCACACAAAGACAGGCAGCAGTACAGTCTCAACTGGTATATCACTTTAGTGCTTACTTTAGTGAATTGTCTTCCTTTGACTAATTTGTTTTGATTGCTTTATCGTTCAAACATTTCCCAAATTGTCACCTCCATGAACGTTTTCTCCAATTGATTGTTTGATTGAGTCAACACTACCAGTTCGCATGTGTTTTGTCTGTTTGTTTGCAACACTATCGCAATGGACCATTTTGATCATTCCTCGAGTGATTCTTCGGATGGAAATGATTCGGAATGTGATTTGGTTATGAATGAATTGCTCAACGAGGATGCACAAGCAAACTGCAATGCACAGGCTGTCAATGAGAAAAGTGACCAAACTGTGTTCAATGAAAATGCCTATCTTAGTGATGATGACCACGAGAATGACCAGGAAAATATTTCTTACAACATTAATTCAACTCCACGCACCAAACAAATGCCACTTTCATCTCTTCACAATCAAAGAAACACTCAACACTCTACTCAATTTTCTCCTAATATTTCAAACTGGCTTACAGACCTGTCTCAAGTGAATTCAACTCAAACTGCATCATTTCCACTGAACAGTACAACCAATAACGACAACGATAAGGACAAAATCAAACGTGCACTCCAAAAGTTACTTCATTGTAGTTTGTTAATAAATTGTAATTTTGTAATTTGTTTAATTTGAAGTAGATTGATGACGAGGTGGCTATCCCAAAAGTTGAGTTCTTTCCACACACCTGTCAAAGGAAACGCGCTCCAGGGTGGAACATTTTTGTTGACATTTATGTAGACGGAATTAAGCAGGACTTTGTCAAGTGCACACTTTGCAACTAGGTGGTGAGTTCATCAACATCTTTCTACCTCGAATTATACGACCAATTGTATTTCATCTCGTATGCGTTTGGTTACACACGAATAATTTTGGACAAAAGTTGAGCCAAGTTTTGTGCTTGGTCAAACAATATTCTGATCTAATCAGGCGAGCCCATTGATAGTTGTCTTGACAACATGCAACCAACATGTAGATAGTTGAGCGCAATTTAGGCTCAATTAACGATTAGCGGTTCAATATACGTTTATTGACTATCACTGATCGAAATAGTCAAAATTCACACCTTGGTCTAAAGCTGCCAATGTCAATCGAGACTGTGAGTTAGAAAAAACTGAGGCAAAGCTTGTGAGAAAAGACAACAATCGATTGTTGTGACATTTGGTGATGTGAACTGTATTCTGATGAAGATGAACAAAGATAAACCAATATATTTGCGAGTTGAAAGTCCTTTAATGGAAGGAGATTAGAACACAATTTCTTCATTCGCATTCGTTTTGCATCTAACAAGACGTATTTCCTTACTTTTTGAACGAAATTCAGGGCCAAGTGAACTCGTTTAAAAGTGTCTGCACTGACAAGAGAAAGACCTTGAAAAAGCTACATAATCCATTAATTCACATTTTTTACTTTAATTCTCGTTTTTCACTTTCGTAACTCGGCTGTTTGTATGTCATTGGAGTATTTTATCTGATATCTAGGTACTAATTAAGTATTCATCAAGTATTGACTATCACTATACGCATCAAATGTTCACTTACCTCAGGATAAAGTAGTCTGTGTATGTCTGTGTTAAAGTTGAGTTCTTTTTATATAAATGATGTGCGTGCGTCCATGCAGCTCAGTTCAGTCTACATCGGGCAACTGCATCGTATTAAAGTTGTTTGAAAATGAAAATTGCACTTTGAAATATTGTTCTGAATATCATAATGATGAAATTTGTGGGTTGTTTTGCTGTATCGCTGTATGTATCTGCAATGAATTGAACTTTGAGTTGGCAAATTATGTTGTTGTCGTGGAATAAGATTTGAATGTCCAATTATATTCACCGGCCAATGGCAATTGCATTCGGCGATTGTATCGATTGATGCATAAACAACATCGCGAGTGATATCCACAGGTATGGACTCTGATTATGAGAATCACAATTTATATAATAATAATTTCCCTAGAATAATGTTTTTCTTGTTCGGTGATAGATGTGATAGGTCAAATCCCTTTTCATACTACCCACAGTAGAGCAAACCCAAAATGTCAATCAGTGCGCACAACAGTGTCAACTTGAATATCATTCGTGGTGTTGTTTGTGCATCAGTTGGTATGCTGTGCTGAACGGCCCATTGTCCAGCGAATCTATTTGGCGTACAACAACAACAAAACTGTCTTCTCAAGAATGAATTTACTCAGCATTTTTGGAATGGTGTGATTGGTTTTGCATAATTACCAAAATATGTTTAGCACTTTTGCCAAAGTGATAAACAAACAAATGAATTTGACTAGACAGAAGCTGTTGAGAGTTATTTTATTTGAATAAAAGTATATACAGAAATTCAAGTACAATTATAATTTAATTTTCGGATTACGAGGTTTATTTGACACAGTTGAGTTGTCAATATGTGTAAGATATTTTGTGTGTTTTCCTACTCAATGTCCTTGCAAAGAGATGTTTGCACGCACAAGCATTTGGGCAAGTTCAAACTGCTCGACTCGAGATGAATTGAATTTGATTAATGTCGCATCTGTTTCGAGCCAATTGGTGGATGCTTATGATTGCTTTCGTATGGATCACCTTGACTCTCTATCTGATTGAGAAAGTAATTAAAAGATCGGTCATTTGCTAAACAAGTTTTTCCGATGTGTTATCGATAGGACATTTTAGGTGCATATACTGGACTGTTACAAGTAAGCAATGAGATGGAGACTGACAATACTTAAAAATTCAATATGTTTCATCTAATTCTATTCAGTTTGCTGGATTGTATTTTGCAATCTTCTCATGCGCTCTAAGCCATTTCAAGCTTCACTAGTGATAGAATGACGTTGGCACCAATATTGGCACACCACACAAATGCAAACTCTCGTTCAGTAAACGTTTAAAGACAAAACAAAATTGCCCAATCAAAGTTTCTAAACTCTTAGCAGTAGATTGTACAAAAATGCATATACGAGTAGTTTAAATAAAGTTCACTGAACCATTCACTTGCGACCCGAGCATTTTCTTGTTAAAAACTAAAATAAAATTTAAATATCGAGTACAGTCGTTCCATTGGATTAGGGTGACTAGACTGGACTATAGAGACAGACAAATCTTTTTGGGCAATCCTTGGCCAAACACAAATATGGCAAAAGTAAATGACGCTCATGCAGATGTTCATTTAACTCTCCAAATGACTTCAATTTGGCTTTACTCGTGCATCTAGGCATTCTGCAGTTCAACTCCACCAATCGGAACTCAGCACAAAATGGGTGATTCTGCATCACTTCTACTTGAATGACTTCTTCTCACAATCATTCTTATCTCTGTTTGTCCGTGGCAATTTTCTTTCAGTAAGTCTGTACTGCACTTTCTTCAATTTAACCTATGAATTAATTGATTAATTAATCTGCTTATAAAATGTAAATAAATTACAGATTCAAATTGTACATTCGTTAATGGCTTTAAGCATCTCGCGTTTCGATATTTTTCTTCAGATTTCGAAGTTGATTGAATTGGTTCAATGGAGATTTCATTCATTTGTGTCTGGTTGTATGAATCTACTTTATCTAATGTATTTTCTATATTATCGTTATTAATTAGTTAATTCAATTTGCCAATCATTCAAAATGCCATCAAATTGGACTGCATCGAACACACTTTCCTCAACATCCTGCTTGATTTGAGACAATTTTAAAGTTTGCTTGCTTTTCAGATTATTTGTTTTGCCACTCCCTTGGATAATCGTGCTCGGTTCGTTGATTTACTAGAAATGTGATGATGAGTTCTTATTCTTATTTTTCTTTTTTGGTTTCCGTTTTGGACGAGATGGACTATTTTCGTCATTTTTGAATCAAATTTTCATCTGTATTATCAAATGAAGACAAAATTTCTCCCGAATTTTGGTCAACAATTATAGATAAATTTGATTTTATTCTTTTTGATTTGGGAACAAATTTATCGTCGAGCACTCGTTTGGGTGCAATCAAATCAAATGTTGACATTTTCTTTGATTTATATCGCCGTTGATCGTATTTATCTCCAGATAGCACTAAAAGATCTTAATGCGAAATTGTTTTTCAAAATGGTCAACATTTGCTCACAATCTGAAGCTAAATTGCAACGAACCTTGAAGTGCAGTCTTACAGTTTGAAACAGCAATGATCCTTTCAATTTGGTCCAGTAACTTGAAAGAACAGTCTCTCTGTGAATGCATTGCATTTCCCAAATGTATCCTCATTCCTGCTTTTATCCACAAAAAGACCCAACTGGAGGCAATGAACCAATTTGAGGAATGATTCAAATGTGTTAGTTAAAAGTGATTTATTTGGGATAAATAAAAGGCAGACACAACGCTAAGAAAGTAAGAAGAACTTGTGAGCGGGGGTCACCAGGGGTACTTCTCGGGGTATGAGCCACCACCAATCGTACCACCAGGTTAGAACCAAGATGATCGATGAGGAAAGGCCCCCCAAAAGTTAGTAGACAAAAAACAAAGTATAATTTTAACAATTGTGATTGATCAAGTCATAGGCTTGTGTTGAGGTGCGAATTTTTTATTAGTTTTGACACACAACACACAAACTGTAAAATACAATCCACCGAAAGAAACGAGTTTGGCGCCCAAACTCTCGTCAACACGTCTGCAAATGAATCAGCCGGGAAATCGGATCGTCCTTAGTTGCCAGTGAA
Organism: Rhizoglyphus robini; assembly: GCA_023373905.1. NCBI lineage: Eukaryota > Metazoa > Arthropoda > Arachnida > Sarcoptiformes > Acaridae > Rhizoglyphus > Rhizoglyphus robini. Next base: position 15,766 of record JAKIJQ010000534.1, on the reverse strand, counting down.
CTGATGTTAGACTGCCATGCGATCACTACTGATTGTGTGTTCAAATGTATACGTGATGTTTGTTGACAAATACAGCAAAGGCTAATGTGTGTGTGTGTGTGTGTGTGTGTGTGTGTGTGTGTGTGTGTGTGTGTGTGTGTGTGTGTGTGTGTGTGTGTGAACCATAGTCGAGATCCAATTGGGACCTTTACAGAATTGTTCTACTGATCATTACCTTTCTATTGATACCATATATGCTGGTAAGACATAGGTTCCAATAAACTTGCGTGCATCGTTTCTCAGTTCCCAGAAACAGTTCAACCTTCAGCAATCTGCACTAGATATTTTCCGCATTCAGTTGCCCGTTTTAATCGAACACCTATTTCGGGTGAACTACTATGCAAAGTCAGTGAGTTGGTGGATTTAACTTTGGGCCATTTCTCGGTAGAATTATGCGTAACAGCAATAAGTTCAGACCAATATTCTATGAAAGTGCCGAGTTTTCATAGCCAAGCTGTCGTCGTGAAATCACGGTTACGGAAGCGTTTCACAATCAAGCATGTGATTGACCAAGAACTGCTCCACATTAGTGGCTATTCCGAAATTATTTTATTCATCTACTAAACAACATTCTTACCCAGCCAAATTACCGTATTTTCCGGGCTACAAGTCGCACCTGTGTATAAGTCGCTTTTGCCTTTTTTTGAAATCTTACCCAATCACAGATAAGTCGCACCGGGGCATAAGTCGCAGGTCATTTTTCGGTAAAATATTGATGTTTTAAATATGAGTTTTTATGATCTAAAACCACTAAAATGCATTAAAACAAGAATATTAACAATATTGCAAGTTAGTCAATGGAGAAAACATTGATAAATCCTTCAAAATCCTCATTTTTAACACTCTTTCCAAATGGATTTGCCAAAGTGCCACTCTCGGTCAAACAGTAGCCCATGCGACGTATTAGTCGCACCGGCGTATAAGTCGCAGACATGAAAAATCTTGTCTAAATGGTGCGACTTATCTGACGGAAAATACGGTAATAAGTTTATTAAGTATCTTTTAGGAAGTCCACTTTGTTGGATAACTTATTGTTCAACTCAATGTCATGTTCACTTCAAGAAGCGCACTCGCTTTTTTAACCTTAATAATAGAACCATTGCTCCGTTCTTACTAGTGATTTTCTTATCAATCCGATTCAGATGAACTTTAAATCATTTTCATATTTCATCATGTGTCATTATCATCACCAGCATTAGTGAAGTTATTCGTTAGTATCTACACACTCGTCAATTTTGTAGTTAATCGAAAATTCTGATTTACACTTAAATTTATACGAAAATTCTGATTTACGCTTAAATTTATACGAAAATCACGAATTTCCTTTTGTTTGAAAGCTCATGTCAATGGTCTTACAAGTAAATTACAATTTTCGCATATTGTTTTGGCATAAATAAATGTTTTTATCGGTAATTCTCAATTTTCAAATATCGTTTTGACATAATCAGACATTTTTATTAGTAAATCTCAAATTTCACATTTCGACTTTGCTAAATGTGGCATTTAAATGACTTTATTGGTTAATCTCAATTTACAAATAGTAAACAACATATTTTTTACATTTTAAGAAAATTCAGTGTTAACAATCAGTCAAGGCAAATCTCTATATTAATTAAAACAATAATCGATTCTGATTAGATAGAATTACAAGATCCAACGAATTAGAGAATATTGTTCTTCTCCATTTTTGTTTTCGACATTAATGAAATCATTTGCAAAATGGAGTCCTCTCAAATCAATAAACCTTCGTTCGTACATTTTGACTAAAATAGGCATTTTGGACCCACATGTTTTGTTATAAATATTATTTTCTTTGGCAAATACTGATCCTTGAACGATGATGGCCCCAGTGGAAATAGAGCGAGATACGAACTTTGGATAAAACCAGAATTTTGGTTGAGAAAGGCATCTTCGGAGTATATTCTTGCTCACACTAAATGGTCGATCAGTTGCAGTCAAAAGGTAGCAATCCTTTGGGAGCCTTTCATCATTTTCATTCATAAATTTATAGTCCAAAGAACTTTCCGGGAAAAAGTTAAACTCATAAAAAGAAGTGTTCAATTCATAATTGGCTCGTTTCAATTGATGACGGGTGTGGATCGTCAAAGGTGGATTTAAGAAATTTCTCATTATCCTGGCAACATGCTTCGAATACTGATGCTTACGCTCATACCTCCAAGTTGAATATAGGTAAAGTGGTCCGAACTTGCGAACTAAGTCGGCGTAGTGCAAAATTTGATGAATTTTACAGTGAATTTGTCCAAATTCTTGATATTTAGTGTGAACTTTAAATGCCAATGAGTGCATCCGTTTGAGATCATCTTCGGTTAATCTTGTTGAAAATGCATAAATGGTAAATTGTTTGGCATCTAAGTAATAAGCTTGCATTGACGGATGAAGCAAAGCAAAATTTTCGCGACCAACAATTAGTGCTTGCATCGGGAGATTACCCGATTGAAGATTTTCGGGAAATTTCCCGATTTTCGGGAACGGGTAATTACCCGACGATGAAATTTCCATCGGTTCGGGTAATTTCCCGACCCGGTATCGGGAAATTTTGAATTCTCAAATTCTTAGTTGTTTCACATTCAAACTCATTTTGACTAAAGGAGAGGGAGAGTGGGAAGCTTAAGCTTAAGCTTATAAGTAGCCACATGTGAAGACGAGACGAGCGAAAGCTGCGTTAGACCGCTGACTGTTTCCACTGACTTATTACATGCTGGCTGGGTAGTACATTGTTTTCTTTTTGTTGGTCACTTGAGAAGCCGAATCGACAGTGCTGAATGCAAACCAAAGTGCAAACGACGCATAGATTAATAAGCAACTAATTAAAAACACTTTAAGGCATAAAGTCAAACAATAGCTTTATTTTACAGTAGACAAACAGACCAAGCCAAGTCAGTCGTTAGAGTGACAAAGCAATTGAGGCAAAACATTCCGAGAATTGACCAAGGACAAATAAACAAAAGATCAAATAGATCGAAGAAAAGGTAACTGACCCAAAGAAGTACCTTAGACCAACATACAATTCATTTCGCAATGACACTACCCAGGGTCTTTGACAAAGCAATTGCCGTCCTCTAGCCAATTCATCAAGCTGTTGAACTTTTTGTCTGTTCAAAAGGCTTATTTGAGATTAGCACAAGCTGTGATCGATTCTGATCGATAAAGCTAAAATTGTCAATCTGCAATCAACAGATTCAATCTAACGTGCATTTTCTTTCGCGGGACAAATTGTGACAAAATTCAGATGCTCGGTGTGCGACGCATCAGTTGATGCTATTTATTTTGGTCTGCTCTACTATCATAAAATTTTGAAAAGGAAAAGAAAGAAAATGTTAATCCAAAGCCAGAACTAGGTATTTCCGGATTTGATTACGCTTATGAGGATTATGTATTAGCTGATAATAATAAAAATTAATCTTTGTGTTTGTTTGTGATCTATTTTCATTGAATTGAATTAATAACATAATCAATTAATCAATATAATAAGTTATTTTAGTGTAGTTTCTATTTATAACTAAATTTCCCGAAAACATCGGGAAAACTCCCGATGTCATCGGGAACCGTTCCCGATTATCGGGAAATTCCCGTTCCCGACCCGATGCAAGCACTACCAACAATGGCCTCAAATTTGAGAAATGCTTCGAGTTTCTATAAAAAAAAAAAAAAAAATAAAATAATTCATTGGACAATTTTCATAACAAACTTGGATTGCAGTTCCAGTAATTTTCACTTGACTCAAGTTAATCCACCGTAATTTTGGGGAGCCTTCATAGAACTTGTAGTCATTAAAACTTGTAGACATGATTGCATGTCCTCTCGGCATTGCAGAGCGTTCCTCCTTAGAAAACTGTTTTCTTTTATTGTCCAAAATTTGGCTTAATTCAACAACAATTTGTTCCAGGATTGTAATTAGGATTCCCTCTGCAAGATCGTGCATGATATCTACAGGAGACAAGTCTGGGCAATGTCTACAAAGAGACTCGACATTGGCAAACGGAAATCCAGAACGAATTCCAAGTTGCTGTTCCGGATCGAGTTGTTCAAACTGTTTGGCATTTATTAAGGGCGGTATCATGTTTATTGTGTTAATGTCTTGACAATTCGGTCTTTTGTTTCTTACTTTTCGATTTGTTTTTCTTATTTTTGCCAAGAAGTCCACAAAAACGACACCTGAAAGCCGCCGTTTGAAAGCTTGTTCCATAGCCCAAGAACTCATATACACCTAAATTATCACCAAGCAAAGTGCTAATCGTAACATTAAACTTCTCGCCATTAATATCAATTCCTTCAGTTGCCATTTTGTTCAATTTTTCATTCACTTTGGAGAGTAATGTAGAAAATCGGTCTTGTTGAGGAACAGAATTTAAATCCGAACGTTTAACCATCATCAAAAGCTCGATATCTTGAACTTGCGTCCTCAAATTATATGGAAGGTCTGAAATTGTGGCATAGACCATAATATACTTTTGACCAGTACCTGAACCAAAACCATTTGAGGGACCAAGTTGGGCGTCATCCAGAAACAATTCCAATTTCAACGACCCTCGAAAGCGATCTGAAAACCAAACATCCATTTGACTAGTATAAACACCAGTTTGAGTCCTCTGGCTACTTGCTTCAGCTTTTAGCTTTTGGCGAATAGATTTGTTTAAAAGCCACTTTTTACACATCATTTCAATGTCCAGTGCGGAATAAGTCCCGAGTTTATTTCCTTCGTATTCTAGATTGACCAATTCGGGCAATAATAAATATTTCTTAAGCTTCCTTTTTGTATATTGTTCTTTATAGTGTGAACTTTCTGCTAAACGCTGCATCATCTCTAGTTGTTCATCCGTTTTATATTTCTCATCAGCTTGTGGAACAACATCAGTGGCAAACCGAAGGATATCGCAAGCTAAACGATTGAGGTCATCTTTAGATAATTTGTCACTAACTGCACTTAGTGTGTCCATTAAAGACTAAAAATTAAAGTAAAATAAATAAATAAACAGAAGCTAATAATAAAGAAAAATCATAAATAAATACTTTAGCAATCGGATTTTCCATAAGTACTTCCACTTTTGTACGAGAACTGTCTTTGCCAAATATATCGTCATTAACATAATCGTCATCGGTCCCGTCATCAATGTGGACAAATTCTGGTTCACATTGAACAAATTCATCTTCTGGGCCGACAATAGCACAATCATGAGCAACTCCACAAAATTGATGTTCTCCAGAAAGTGGTAACTCTTCATTCATTTCATTCAAAGAAGGATGAAGTGCAATATGCTTGTTTAACATATGTTCATGTCGAGCATCTTCTTTCATTTCTTTATATTTGCGTTTGATAGAAGCATCAAGCCTAATAATTGATGATTATAAATTCTGTAAATTATCAATAAATGTCTGTAACTTACGGAACATGAGAGGCATATCGAGGAAAGTGAAAAATCTCAATATGGTTCAGCAATTCCTTAACCTTTTTTATTCTTCCAAAATGAAAATTATCAGGACAAAGGGGACACATCTCCAGATCTTTTGGTAAATCAGTGACATTTCCTTTTTCAAGTTGACGAAGATTATGAAAAATTCTTCCCCAAAGCGAACATTGATATCCGTTAGAAATACGACGCTGCAGATCACTCCATTCTTGAAGCTTCGATTTAGGAGCCAATTTCGAAAGATCGTGTGCCATTTTAAAGCGCAGCAAATATTGAGATAGATAAATAGGTTGTTCAGCAATAATGTTTTGTTTTGAAATCAAAGATATTTCAACAAATGATGATAAATACAATGTATTATTAGTAATAATTTATTACATCACAGTAATTCACAGTGATGTTTCACATCTGATATGAACACGTGAACACTATTGTAACGACATCACCGACTATTTTTACTTAACTTGCATAATGGACATTTGTTTTTGCCACTGCCGTAACAGATGCACGCGGTGGCGCTGTACAGTGTACATGCCTATAGACACCGAACATGTGTTCGCAACTTCATTCCTCAATGCAGATTAGTCTTGGTTCTTTGTCAAAGCACGTGCGTAATCAAAAAAGACCACTTTGCGCCATCATTCTGGTCCGCATTTCTTATCGTATTTTGGTCTCGCTTAATTATATTTTGACAATGCCTACGAAAAAGAAGCAACTCGCCAGCAATCAAAATCAAAAAACAAGCTTGCAACGAAAAAATGTGACATTGCGTTCTGGTCGTGTTGCCAATCAGTATAAACGGGACACTGGTTCATTGAAGCCCACACTGAACGTGAACTACTCCCTCTGTGTCTCATTACGCTTTCCCATTTTGATGAATTGTATTCTCACTGTTTGTGCATGAATCACAGTGTGGCAATTCTGTTTTCTGTTCTTTCTTGATAATTATCTTAAGTGCTCGATGGCACTGTCCAGCAATGGCGCTTTTTGTTGTCAATTTGCATTCTTTGTACATCTTTTACATTTTTCCATTGTATTTAACCGATCGGCGATCGTGACCTTCTCATCGTTGTTGTTCATCTTACTACTTGGCCTTGGTCGACTACTTGGTGCGCCTCTATCCAATCAACGCGTGTCATCTTCATATGCTGACAATTGTGAGCAATTTTTTGGTTTCCAACTTTTATTCAAACAATACCTTGAAGACAAATCTGATTGTTGCTTCAATTTGTACTACCGAAAACATTAATTCATGATTGCCAGTATGATTGCTTTAGTTTGGTGGAATTGAGTTCGGATGAATCTGGTAACGAGAAGTTATTATAATATATATACAAATATATAAATTCACCGCATTTAGAAAATACCAAAAATGTCCAATCTCTGGGAGCAATCTTTAATAACAAATGAACTCCACAATGAAACACTTCCAAGAAGTTGACCCAGCTTGTTCGTTGTGCAGATCAATCCTTTAAATCGATCAAATTTTTTGTAATTGATTGCAAATTTCCTGTAGATGAGCTGAAGAAATAAATAAATTTAAATCAGTTTATTTAGAATAATAACAGAATTACCCTTTGAATTTCCAAAGTTGTAAAAGAAATTTGTTGGTTTTGTAAGTGCAAAGTGGGCTGTTGCACTGATGGAGAACTAGCTTCGAAATAAAATTTATTTGTCTGATATCAGCAATTTCTGGTGCTAATCAAACACGTGTAGTGCCATTCATTTGTTGTTGCTCGAGTTGCTCTTGTGATTGTTCTGTTTCAGCATGCTTTTGCAGCATCTCCACACTGTGACTGTACTTCAGTAGAGTTATATAGTTCAAGAAACGCTCGATGGTTTGCGTTCATCTGATCAATCATGATGGCATCAACTTGAAATTGGCATAATTTCTGGGCAAACAAACATTTAGCCTCGAGATCGTTTCAATTCGAGGTATGCTTTTCGAGATGAACATTTTAGATCAAACACAGAGTAGTGGAAGTGTTCACAATTGCTGGCACAATTACAACAAACCAGCTCAAAGTGTCAATCACTGATTTAAAATTACATCGACAAAGTTGGCGAGAAAAGTTCTCTGAGCCTAATTCTTTGACAAATTGTTGCATTGTCAGGTCCTATTAAATGATCTACATTAATCAAATTAGACAGTCACGAATATTTATTACCGTGAGATGATGCTTGGTAACTCAATTGAGAGTCAGCACAATTTGCTTCTGAATTTCTCTAAATTGATGTGTGATCAAATCGTTCTTCTTTAAAAATTCAAACACAAGTACAATACGGCAACCAATTTGGGATATCTTGTTGCGATAAAATAAGCTCAGTTTTTCACGTTGTTCTCACAATGGTGACAATTGAATGAAGCAAGCTTTATATAATATGAAAAGCAGAAATGTAGTTGTTAGTTGAGGTAGTTTAATGTTTAAATTGTAAAATCAAATTAAACTAAATGTTTTCAAATTAAACGACAAAATTTGGCTAAAATTGTGTTGTTTATTAAAGAGCAGATTTTAAAATGTAACATTTGTGTAATCAAACAAAACGAAAGCGAATGTGTGGTTATGGAGGAACTCGATTTTAATTGTGAATCTAAAAGTATTTATTTGTTGATTTTAATTTTACTACACACACACACATTAGACTTTGCTGTATTTGTCAACAAACATCACGTATACATTTGAACACACAATCAGTAGTGATCGCATGGCAGTCTAACATCAGTTCACTGGCAACTAAGGACGATCCGATTTCCCGGCTGATTCATTTGCAGACGTGTTGACGAGAGTTTGGGCGCCAAACTCGTTTCTTTCGGTGGATTGTATTTTACAGTTTGTGTGTTGTGTGTCAAAACTAATAAAAAAAAATTCGCACCTCAACACAAGCCTATGACTTGATCAATCACAATTGTTAAAATTATATTTTGTATTTTGTCTACTAACTTTTGGGGGCCTTTCCTCATCGATCATCTTGGTTCTAACCTGGTGGTACGATTGGTGGTGGCTCATACCCCGAGAAGTACCCCTGGTGACCCCCGCTCACAAGTTCTTCTTACTTTCTTAGCGTTGTGTCTGCCTTTTATTTATCCCAAATAAATCACTTTTAACTAACACATTTGAATCATTCCTCAAATTGGTTCATTGCCTCCAGTTGGGTCTTTTTGTGGATAAAAGCAGGAATGAGGATACATTTGGGCAAGGTGTACCGTACATTGTACGGTACAATCCAATCCACGTCCAAAATAATTCCCCATCGATCATATCTAAATTATCTACATCAAAAAGTGCATTATTTGATGGATTTGAAGTTCGAAAGTGTACTTATACACATGTTCAAGCATTTCACGATAAACACTTGGCTCGAGAGACTTGTTCTGTTGACGAACCAGAGGCCACCAATCGGAACAATCTTTGTGGGATAAACACATTCGTGAATCTTCAGCTACATAAAATTTATATTCCATTTACGAATGATATCTCATACCATTTCCAAGAATGCATTATTTTATTATCAATTAAATTCTTATCTATACGGCGTTTGATCAATCCAAATTTATTATGATGACAATTCTCAGGAAAAAAATGATTGCATATGTATTCGATAAAAATATAGCTTACCGTAAAATCTCTAACAAGCGCCGCATTCGTTCGCATTGCGCGAAAATTTTACGAACTGAAGTTGTCTTGGTGAACATTGTACGTTTGACACTCAACCTGTGAGTTGATCACACTGATGAGAAGTTTGTAGTCACTGACACTGTCAGTAGTGTAAGTAGTGTAAGTAGAACACAAAGTGACAACATTCGAGGATTATTGAAAGTGTTGGCTAGTCTCTCGCGATCAAAGTTGAGTACTAACGTTGAAAGCGAAGGTGTTTTCGAGAAGACCAAGTGGAACCAAGTGGTGATTTGAATTGTTCCGGTATACTGTCATCGCTATAGCGATGTAGTTGTGAGAACTATCTTAAACGTTAAATATCGTGAGTTAGTCAGACAGATTGAAACGGATGATGAGAGAAATGATGACTGAAAGATGAGATTTGCATAGTTGAGACAGATCTTTGGTTTGATTTGGTCAAGTTCGGAGGAATTGGAACGCATTGAGTGGAGATCGATGAATAAACTGACTCTGCTGCCCTGAGATAAGTCAGTAGTTTGATAGAAAGTTTCAGAGGAAAATGGGCTACTATAGACTTTTCATAATATGCAGAAGTGTGCCTGAATAGTGTCGATTGACACTGATTCGAATAATTCCGTTCAACCATACGTAGAATGCAAACTGGAAAGAATAGATTGTAGGCAGCTTAAAACGAGTCTTTATATGTTGAAGGCGAATGGATGAGAGAATGAGAATGATGACATTCGATTTTCAATCATCTGATCAAAGTGGCTGAGCTGAAGGAGAAACGATTTTGCTTTTTAAACAGAATCAACGAGCTCTTATATCTGAATTGTTGAATTGAACTCATTTCCTTTTTTACGTTTTGAGTTTGAGTATTTCTACTCCCTCTGTGTCTCATTACACTTTCCCATTTTGATGAATTGTATTCTCACTGTTTGTGCATGAATCACAGTGTGGCAATTCTGTTTTCTGTTCTTTCTTGATAATTATCTTAAGTGCTCGATGGCACTGTCCAGCAATGGCGCTTTTTGTTGTCAATTTGCATTCTTTGTACATCTTTTACATTTTTCCATTGTATTTAACCGATCGGCGATCGTGACCTTCTCATCGTTGTTGCTCATCTTACTACTTGGCCTTGGTCGACTACTTGGTGAGCCTCTATCCAATCAACGCGTGTCATCTTCATATGCTGAGCAATTTTTTGGTTTCCAACTTTTATTCAAACAATACCTTGAAGACAAATCTGATTGTTGCTTCAATTTGTACTACCGAAAACATTAATTCATGATTGCCAGTATGATTGCTTTAGTTTGGTGGAATTGAGTTCGGATGAATCTGGTAACGAGAAGTTATTATAATATATATACAAATATATAAATTCACCGCATTTAGAAAATACCAAAAATGTCCAATCTCTGGGAGCAATCTTTAATAACAAATGAACTCCACAATGAAACACTTCCAAGAAGTTGACCCAGCTTGTTCGTTGTGCAGATCAATCCTTTAAATCGATCAAATTTTTGTAATTGATTGCAAATTTCCTGTAGATGAGCTGAAGAAATAAATAAATTTAAACCAGTTTATTTAGAATAATAACAGAATTACCCTTTGAATTTCCAAAGTTGTAAAAAGAAATTTGTTGGTTTTGTAAGTGCAAAGTGGGCTGTTGCACTGATGGAGAACTAGCTTCGAAATAAAATTTATTTGTCTGATATCAGCAATTTCTGGTGCTAATCAAACACGTGTAGTGCCATTCATTTGTTGTTGCTCGAGTTGCTCTTGTGATTGTTCTGTTTCAGCATGCTTTTGCAGCATCTCCACACTGTGACTGTACTTCAGTAGAGTTATATAGTTCAAGAAACGCTCGATGGTTTGCGTTCATCTGATCAATCATGATGGCATCAACTTGAAATTGGCATAATTTCTGGGCAAACAAACATTTAGCCTCGAGATCGTTTCAATTCGAGGTATGCTTTTCGAGATGAACATTTTAGATCAAACACAGAGTAGTGGAAGTGTTCACAATTGCTGGCACAATTACAACAAACCAGCTCAAAGTGTCAATCACTTATTTAAAATTACATCGACAAAGTTGGCGAGAAAAGTTCTCTGAGCCTAATTCTTTGACAAATTGTTGCATTGTCAGGTCCTATTAAATGATCTACATTAATCAAATTAGACAGTCACGAATATTTATTACCGTGAGATGATGCTTGGTAACTCAATTGAGAGTCAGCACAATTTGCTTCTGAATTTCTCTAAATTGATGTGTGATCAAATCGTTCTTCTTTAAAAATTCAAACACAAGTACAATACGGCAACCAATTTGGGATATCTTGTTGCGATAAAATAAGCTCAGTTTTTCACGTTGTTCTCACAATGGTGACAATTGAATGAAGCAAGCTTTATATAATATGAAAAGCAGAAATGTAGTTGTTAGGTGAGGTAGTTTAATGTTTAAATTGTAAAATCAAATTAAACTAAATGTTTTCAAATTAAACGACAAAATTTGGCTAAAATTGTGTTGTTTATTAAAGAGCAGATTTTAAAATGTAACATTTGTGTAATCAAACAAAACGAAAGCGAATGTGTGGTTATGGAGGAACTCGATTTTAATTGTGAATCTAAAAGTATTTATTTGTTGATTTTAATTTTAATACAAACACACACATTAGACTTTGCTGTATTTGTCAACAAACATCACGTATACATTTGAACACACAATCAGTAGTGATCGCATGACAGTCTAACATCAGTTCACTGGCAACTAAGGACGATCCGATTTCCCGGCTGATTCATTTGCAGACGTGTTGACGAGAGTTTGGGCGCCAAACTCGTTTCTTTCGGTGGATTGTATTTTACAGTTTGTGTGTTGTGTGTCAAAACTAATAAAAAAATTCGCACCTCAACACAAGCCTATGACTTGATCAATCACAATTGTTAAAATTATACTTTGTTTTTTGTCTACTAACTTTTGGGGGGCCTTTCCTCATCGATCATCTTGGTTCTAACCTGGTGGTACGATTGGTGGTGGCTCATACCCCGAGAAGTACCCCTGGTGACCCCCCCGCTCACAAGTTCTTCTTACTTTCTTAGCGTTGTGTCTGCCTTTTATTTATCCCAAATAAATCACTTTTAACTAACACATTTGAATCATTCCTCAAATTGGTTCATTGCCTCCAGTTGGGTCTTTTTGTGGATAAAAGCAGGAATGAGGATACATTTGGGCAAGGTGTACCGTACATTGTACGGTACAATCCAATCCACGTCCAAAATAATTCCCCATCGATCATATCTAAATTATCTACATCAAAAAGTGCATTATTTGATGGATTTGAAGTTCGAAAGTGTACTTATACACATGTTCAAGCATTTCACGATAAACACTTGGCTCGAGAGACTTGTTCTGTTGACGAACCAGAGGCCACCAATCGGAACAATCTTTGTGGGATAAACACATTCGTGAATCTTCAGCTACATAAAATTTATATTCCATTTACGAATGATATCTCATACAATTTCCAAGAATGCATTATTTTATTATCAATTAAATTCTTATCTATACGGCGTTTGATCAATCCAAATTTATTATGATGACAATTCTCAGGAAAAAAATGATTGCATATGTATTCGATAAAAATATAGCTTACCGTAAAATCTCTAACAAGCGCCGCATTCGTTCGCATTGCGCGAAAATTTTTACGAACTGAAGTTGTCTTGGTGAACATTGTACGTTTGACACTCAACCTTTGAGTTGATCACACTGATGAGAAGTTTGTAGTCACTGACACTGTCAGTAGTGTAAGTAGTGTAAGTAGAACACAAAGTGACAACATTCGAGGATTATTGAAAGTGTTGGCTAGTCTCTCGCGATCAAAGTTGAGTACTAACGTTGAAAGCGAAGGTGTTTTCGAGAAGACCAAGTGGAACCAAGTGGTGATTTGAATTGTTCCGGTATACTGTCATCGCTATAGCGATGTAGTTGTGAGAACTATCTTAAACGTTAAATATCGTGAGTTAGTCAGACAGATTGAAACTGATGATGAGAGAAATGATGACTGAAAGATGAGATTTGCATAGTTGAGACAGATCTTTGGTTTGATTTGGTCAAGTTCGGAGGAATTGGAACGCATTGAGTGGAGATCGATGAATAAACTGACTCTGCTGCCCTGAGATAAGTCAGTAGTTTGATAGAAAGTTTCAGAGGAAAATGGGCTACTATAGACTTTTCATAATATGCAGAAGTGTGCCTGAATAGTGTCGATTGACACTGATTCGAATAATTCCGTTCAACCATACGTAGAATGCAAACTGGAAAGAATAGATTGTAGGCAGCTTAAAACGAGTCTTTATATGTTGAAGGCGAATGGATGAGAGAATGAGAATGATGACATTCGATTTTCAATCATCTGATCAAAGTGGCTGAGCTGAAGGAGAAACGATTTTGCTTTTTAAACAGAATCAACGAGCTCTTATATCTGAATTGTTGAATTGAACTCATTTCCTTTTTTACGTTTTGAGTTTGAGTATTTCTACTCCCTCTGTGTCTCATTACACTTTCCCATTTTGATGAATTGTATTCTCACTGTTTGTGCATGAATCACAGTGTGGCAATTCTGTTTTCTGTTCTTTCTTGATAATTATCTTAAGTGCTCGATGGCACTGTCCAGCAATGGCGCTTTTTGTTGTCAATTTGCATTCTTTGTACATCTTTTACATTTTTCCATTGTATTTAACCGATCGGCGATCGTGACCTTCTCATCGTTGTTGCTCATCTTACTACTTGGCCTTGGTCGACTACTTGGTGAGCCTCTATCCAATCAACGCGTGTCATCTTCATATGCTGAGCAATTTTTTGGTTTCCAACTTTTATTCAAACAATACCTTGAAGACAAATCTGATTGTTGCTTCAATTTGTACTACCGAAAACATTAATTCATGATTGCCAGTATGATTGCTTTAGTTTGGTGGAATTGAGTTCGGATGAATCTGGTAACGAGAAGTTATTATAATATATATACAAATATATAAATTCACCGCATTTAGAAAATACCAAAAATGTCCAATCTCTGGGAGCAATCTTTAATAACAAATGAACTCTGCCATGGTTGATGGTTTTGTCGGACTTGGCTCGAGTGTTTCACGCCACAATTGAATTGTTAGAAGCAGATAATTGCACTTTACCATTTGTGGTCACAACTGTCAGTCAATTAAATGCTAATCTGAGTGCCTTCATTGAGGGTTTTGCTTTTCCAAATAATATAATGAAGTTGATCAGGAAATGGAAAAAAGAAAGAACAAAATGAATTCATAAATGAGGTAAAAAATCCTTACCAAAATTGGCTCGACTATTTGGTGGCTTGGTCGTTTAAATGGATGGATGGACTTGAGGAGTTGAATTGGGTTGATCTTTCAGCCAAACTTGCTCAAAACAGAGTGTTTGAATCACTGAATTTCTTTACAAAATACAATGTTTTTCAACATTCAAGTGAATGAGCAATCATTATTTGACGAAATTAAACTTATAAATCACATCGTTGAAATCGAATTAGATAAATGGAAATACGTTGATGGAAAAGTTAGTAAATCAAAGCCAATTAACTCTACCACCAAGCAATGCATTCACAGAGAGACTGTTCTTTCAAGTTACTGGACCAAATTGAAAGGATCATTGCTGTTTCAAACTGTAAGACTGCACTTCAAGGTTCGTTGCAATTTAGCTTCAGATTGTGAGCAAATGTTGACCATTTTGAAAAACAATTTCGCATTAAGATCTTTTAGTGCTATCTGGAGATAAATACAATCAACGGCGATATAAGTCAAAGAAAATGTCAACATTTGATTTGATTGCACCCAAACGAGTGCTCGACGATAAATTTGTTCCCAAATCAAAAAGAATAAAATCAAATTTATCTATAATTGTTGACCAAAATTCGGGAGAAATTTTGTCTTCATTTGATAATACAGATGACAATTTGATTCAAAATGACGAAAATAGTCCATCTCGTCCAAAACGGAAACCAAAAAAGAAAAATAAGAATAAGAACTCATCATCACATTTCTAGTAAATCAACGAACCGAGCACGATTATCCAAGGGAGTGGCAAAACAAATAATCTGAAAAGCAAGCAAACTTTAAAATTGTCTCAAATCAAGCAGGATGTTGAGGAAAGTGTGTTCGATGCAGTCCAATTTGATGGCATTTTGAATGATTGGCCAATTGAATTAACTAATTGATAACGATAATATAGAAAATACATTAGATAAAGTAGATTCATACAACCAGACACAAATGAATGAAATCTCCACTGAACCAATTCAATCAACTTTGAAATCTGAAGAAAAATATTGGAACGCGAGATGCTTAAAGCCATTAACGAATGTACAATTTGAATCTGTAATTTAATTACATTTTATAATCAGATTAATTAATCAATTAATTCATAGGTTAAATTGACGAAAGTGCAGTACAGACTTACTGAAAGAAAATTGTCCTACCGATGGATGGCGCTCACGAATCGATAACGGTCTGCCGTTACCTGTCCCACAAAAAGGTCACCATCGCTGGCATCGATGTATCGAAGGCCTTTGATGCTGTTAGCCAGGAATCCATCTTCGCGATCTGCAAAGCAAATGGAATGAAGCGAGCGGACATTACTCTCCTACGGAATATGTACCG
>JAKIJQ010000533.1:0-35578 GCA_023373905.1 Rhizoglyphus robini | reverse complement strand
GATATGGACAGTTGCGGCACCGATATGGACAGTTGCGGAAATGGAAATAGGATGAATCTAACCTATTTCCATGGCCGAGATAAGCTTGTTCAATCAAATAGCTGATACATACGGTATCGGCCAATATAGAGTTGCGGCACTGATATTGACAGTTGTGGCACTGATATGGATAGTTGCGGCACCGATATGGACAGTTTCGGCACCGATATGGACAGTTGCAGCACTGATATGGATAGTTGTGGCACTGATATGGATAGTTGCGGCACCGATATGGACAGTTTCGGCACCGATATGGACAGTTGCGGCACCGATATGGACAGTTGCGGCACTGATATCAACAGTTGCAGCACTGATATGGATAGTTGCGGCACCGATATTGACGGTTGCGGCCCGATATGGACAATTGCGTCACCGATATGGACAGTTGCGGCACCGAGATGGACAGTTGCGGCACCGATATGGACAGTTTCGGCACTGATATGGACAGTTTCGGCACCGATATGGACAGTTGCGGCACCGATATGGACAGTTGCGGCACCGATATGGACAGTTGCGGAAATGGAAATAGGATGAATCTAACCTATTTCCATGGCCGAGATAAGCTTGTTCAATCAAATAGCCGATACATACGGTATCGGCCAATATAGAGTTGCGGCTCTGATATGGACATTTGCGGCACTGATATGGATAGTTGCGGCACTGTTATGGACAGTTGCGGCACCGATATGGACAGTTGCCGCACCGATATGGACAGTTGCGGCACCGATATGGACAGTTTCGGCACCGATATGGACAGATGCGGCACTGATATGGATAGTTGTGGCACCGATATGGACAGTTGCGGCACCGATATGGACAGTTTCGGCACCGATATGGACAGTTGCGGCACCGATATGGACAGTTGCGGCACTGATATTGACAGTTGCTGCACTGATATGGATAGTTGCGGCACCGATATTGACGGTTGCGGCCCGATATGGACAATTGCGTCACCGATATGGACAGTTGCGGCACCGAGATGGACAGTTGCGGCACCGATATGGACAGTTTCGGCACTGATATGGACAGTTTCGGCACCGATATGGACAGTTGCGGCACCGATATGGACAGTTGAGGCACTCATACGAACAGTTATCCTCGTACTGATACTTTTTTGAGTATCAGTCCGAGGATGAGTTGCGGCACTGATATGGACAGTTGCGGCACTGATATGGATAGTTGCGGCCCCGATATGGACAATTGCGTCACCGATATGGACAGTTGCGGCACCGACATGGACAGTTGCGTCACCAATATGGACAGTTTCGGCACTGATATGGATAGTTGCGGCACCGATATGGACAGTTGCAGCACTCAAACGAACATTTATTCTCGTACTGATACTTTTTTGACTATCATTCTGAGGATGATTTGCGGCACTGATATGGACATTTGCGGCACTGATATTGACAGTTGCGTCACTGTTATGGATAGTTGCGGCACTGATATTGACAGTTGCGGCAAAGAATATGGACAGTTGCGGCACTGATATGGACAGTTGCGGCACCGATATGGACAGTTGCGTCACTGATATGGATAGTTGCGGCACCGATATGGACAGTTGCGGCACCGATATGGACAGTTGCGGCACCGATATGGACAGTTGCCGAAATGGAAATAGGATGAATCTAACCTATTTCCATGGCCGAGATAAGTTTGTTCAGTCAAACAGCCGATACATATGGTTGCGGCCAATATAGAGTTGTGGCACTGATATGGACAGTTGCGGCACTGATATTGACAGTTGCGGCACTGATATGGATAGTTGCGGCACCGATATGGACAGTTGCGGCACCGATATGGACAGTTGCGGCACCGATATGGACAGTTGCGGAAATGGAAATAGGATGAATCTAACCTATTTCCATGGCCGAGATAAGTTTGTTCAGTCAAACAGCCGATACATATGGTTGCGGCAATGGAAATAGGATGAATCTAACCTATTTCCATGGCCGAGATAAACTTGTTCATTCAAATAGCCGATACATACGGTATCGGCCAATATAGAGTTGCGGCACTGATATGGATAGTTGCGGCACCGATATGGACAGTTGCGGCACCGATATGGACAGTTGCGGCAATGGAAATAGGATGAATCTAACCTATTTCCATGGCCGAGATAAGTTTGTTCAGTCAAACAGCCGATACATATGGTTGCGGCAATGGAAATAGGATGAATCTAACCTATTTCCATGGCCGAGATAAGCTTGTTCAATCAAATAGCCGATACATACGGTATCGGCCAATATAGAGTTGCGGCACTGATATGGACAGTTGCGGCACTGATATTGACAGTTGCGGCACTGATATGGATAGTTGCGGCACCGATATGGACGGTTGCGGCCCGATATGGACAGTTGCGGCACTGATATGGACAGTTTCGGCACCGATATGGACAGTTGCGGCACCGATATGGACAGTTGAGGCACTCATACGAACAGTTATCCTCGTACTGATACTTTTTTGAGTATCAGTCCGAGGATGAGTTGCGGCACTGATATGGACAGTTGCGGCACTGATATGGATAGTTGCGGCCCCGATATGGACAATTGCGTCACCGATATGGACAGTTGCGGCACCGACATGGACAGTTGCGTCACCGATATGGACAGTTTCGGCACTGATATGGATAGTTGCGGCACCGATATGGACAGTTGCAGCACTCAAACGAACATTTATTCTCGTACTGATACTTTTTTGACTATCATTCTGAGGATGATTTGCGGCACTGATATGGACATTTGCGGCACTGATATTGACAGTTGCGTCACTGTTATGTATAGTTGCGGCACTGATATTGACAGTTGCGGCAAAGAATATGGACAGTTGCGGCACTGATATGGACAGTTGCGGCACCGATATGGACAGTTGCGTCACTGATATGGATAGTTGCGGCACCGATATGGACAGTTGCGGCACCGATATGGACAGTTGCGGCACCGATATGGACAGTTGCGGAAATGGAAATAGGATGAATCTAACCTATTTCCATGGCCGAGATAAGTTTGTTCAGTCAAACAGCCGATACATATGGTTGCGGCCAATATAGAGTTGCGGCACTGATATGGACAGTTGCGGCACTGATATTGACAGTTGCGGCACTGATATGGATAGTTGCGGCACCGATATGGACAGTTGCGGCACCGATATGGACAGTTGCGGCACCGATATGGACAGTTGCGGAAATGGAAATAGGATGAATCTAACCTATTTCCATGGCCGAGATAAGTTTGTTCAGTCAAACAGCCGATACATATGGTTGCGGCAATGGAAATAGGATGAATCTAACCTATTTCCATGGCCGAGATAAACTTGTTCATTCAAATAGCCGATACATACGGTATCGGCCAATATAGAGTTGCGGCACTGATATGGATAGTTGCGGCACTGATATGGACAGTTGCGGCACCGATATGGACAGTTGCGGCAATGGAAATAGGATGAATCTAACCTATTTCCATGGCCGAGATAAGTTTGTTCAGTCAAACAGCCGATACATATGGTTGCGGCAATGGAAATAGGATGAATCTAACCTATTTCCATGGCCGAGATAAGCTTGTTCAATCAAATAGCCGATACATACGGTATCGGCCAATATAGAGTTGCGGCACTGATATGGACAGTTGCGGCACTGATATTGACAGTTGCGGCACTGATATGGATAGTTGCGGCACCGATATGGACGGTTGCGGCCCGATATGGACAGTTGCGGCACTGATATGGATGGTTGCGGCCCCGATATGGACAATTGCGTCACCGATATGGACAGTTGCGGCACCGATATGGACAGTTGCGGCACCGATATGGACAGTTTCGGTACTGATATGGATAGTTGCGGCACCGATATGGACAGTTGCGGCACCGACATGGACAGTTGCGTCACCGATATGGACAATTGCGTCACCGATATGGACAGTTGCGGCACCGATATGGACAGTTGCGGCACCGATATGGACAGTTTCGGTACTGATATGGATAGTTGCGGCACTGATATGGATAGTTGCGGCACCGATATGGACAGTTGCGGCACTCATACGAACAGTTATCCTCGTACTGATACTTTTTTGACTATCATTCTGAGGATGATTTGCGGCACTGATATGGACATTTGCGGCACTGATATTGACAGTTGCGTCACTGTTATGGATAGTTGCGGCACTGATATTGACAGTTGCGGCAAAGAATATGGACAGTTGCGGCACTGATATGGACAGTTGCGTCACTGATATGGATAGTTGCGGCACCGATATGGACAGTTGCGGCACCGATATGGACAGTTGCGGCACCGATATGGACAGTTGCGGAAATGGAAATAGGATGAATCTAACCTATTTCCATGGCCGAGATAAGTTTGTTCAGTCAAACAGCCGATACATATGGTTGCGGCAATGGAAATAGGATGAATCTAACCTATTTCCATGGCCGAGATAAGCTTGTTCAATCAAATAGCCGATACATACGGTATCGGCCAATATAGAGTTGCGGCACTGATATGGACAGTTGCGGCACTGATATTGACAGTTGCGGCACTGATATGGATAGTTGCGGCACCGATATGGACAGTTGCGGCACCGATATGGACAGTTGCGGCACCGATATGGACAGTTGCGGAAATGGAAATAGGATGAATCTAACCTATTTCCATGGCCGAGATAAGCTTGTTCAATCAAATAGCCGATACATACGGTATCGGCCAATATAGAGTTGCGGCACTGATATGGACAGTTGCGGCACTGATATGGATAGTTGCGGCCCCGATATGGACAATTGCGTCACCGATATGGACAGTTGCGGCACAGATATGGACAGTTGCGGCACCGATATGGACAGTTTCGGCACCGATATGGACAGTTGCGGCACTGATATGGATAGTTGCGGCACCGATATGGACAGTTGCGGCACCGATATGGACAGTTTCGGCACCGATATGGACAGTTGCGGCACCGATATGGACAGTTGCGGCACTGATATTGACAGTTGCGGCACTGATATGGATAGTTGCGGCACCGATATGGACGGTTGCGGCCCGATATGGACAATTGCGTCACCGATATGGACAGTTGCGGCACCGAGATGGACAGTTGCGGCACCGATATGGACAGTTTCGGCACTGATATGGACAGTTTCGGCACCGATATGGACAGTTGCGGCACCGATATGGACAGTTGAGGCACTCATACGAACAGTTATCCTCGTACTGATACTTTTTTGAGTATCAGTCCGAGGATGAGTTGCGGCACTGATATGGACAGTTGCGGCACTGATATGGATAGTTGCGGCCCCGATATGGACAATTGCGTCACCGATATGGACAGTTGCGGCACCGACATGGACAGTTGCGTCACCGATATGGACAGTTTCGGCACTGATATGGATAGTTGCGGCACCGATATGGACAGTTGCAGCACTCAAACGAACATTTATTCTCGTACTGATACTTTTTTGACTATCATTCTGAGGATGATTTGCGGCACTGATATGGACATTTGCGGCACTGATATTGACAGTTGCGTCACTGTTATGGATAGTTGCGGCACTGATATTGACAGTTGCGGCAAAGAATATGGACAGTTGCGGCACTGATATGGACAGTTGCGGCACCGATATGGACAGTTGCGTCACTGATATGGATAGTTGCGGCACCGATATGGACAGTTGCGGCACCGATATGGACAGTTGCGGCACCGATATGGACAGTTGCGGAAATGGAAATAGGATGAATCTAACCTATTTCCATGGCCGAGATAAGTTTGTTCAGTCAAACAGCCGATACATATGGTTGCGGCCAATATAGAGTTGCGGCACTGATATGGACAGTTGCGGCACTGATATTGACAGTTGCGGCACTGATATGGATAGTTGCGGCACCGATATGGACAGTTGCGGCACCGATATGGACAGTTGCGGCACCGATATGGACAGTTGCGGAAATGGAAATAGGATGAATCTAACCTATTTCCATGGCCGAGATAAGTTTGTTCAGTCAAACAGCCGATACATATGGTTGCGGCAATGGAAATAGGATGAATCTAACCTATTTCCATGGCCGAGATAAGCTTGTTCAATCAAATAGCCGATACATACGGTATCGGCCAATATAGAGTTGCGGCACTGATATGGACAGTTGCGGCACTGATATTGACAGTTGCGGCACTGATATGGATAGTTGCGGCACCGATATAGACGGTTGCGGCCCGATATGGACAGTTGCGGCACTGATATGGATGGTTGCGGCCCCGATATGGACAATTGCGTCACCGATATGGACAGTTGCGGCACCGATATGGACAGTTGCGGCACCGATATGGACAGTTTCGGTACTGATATGGATAGTTGCGGCACCGATATGGACAGTTGCGGCACCGACATGGACAGTTGCGTCACCGATATGGACAGTTTCGGCACTGATATGGATAGTTGCAGCACCGATATGGACAGTTGCGGCACTCATACGAACAGTTATCCTTGTACTGATACTTTTTTGACTATCATTCTGAGGATGATTTGCGGCACTGATATGGACATTTGCGGCACTGATATTGACAGTTGCGTCACTGTTATGGATAGTTGCGGCACTGATATTGACAGTTGCGGCAAAGAATATGGACAGTTGCGGCACTGATATGGACAGTTGCGTCACTGATATGGATAGTTGCGGCACC
The DNA here is from genome assembly GCA_023373905.1 of Rhizoglyphus robini. Taxonomy (NCBI): domain Eukaryota; kingdom Metazoa; phylum Arthropoda; class Arachnida; order Sarcoptiformes; family Acaridae; genus Rhizoglyphus; species Rhizoglyphus robini. Next base: position 28,877 of record JAKIJQ010000533.1, on the reverse strand, counting down.
GATATGGACAGTTGCGGCACCGATATGGACAGTTGCGGCACCGATATGGACAGTTGCGGAAATGGAAATAGGATGAATCTAACCTATTTCCATGGACGAGATAAGTTTGTTCAGTCAAACAGCCGATACATATGGTTGCGGCAATGGAAATAGGATGAATCTAACCTATTTCCATGGCCGAGATAAGCTTGTTCAATCAAATAGCCGATACATACGGTATCGGCCAATATAGAGTTGCGGCACTGATATGGACAGTTGCGGCACTGATATTGACAGTTGCGGCACTGATATGGATAGTTGCGGCACCGATATGGACGGTTGCGGCCCGATATGGACAGTTGCGGCACTGATATGGACAGTTTCGGCACCGATATGGACAGTTGCGGCACCGATATGGACAGTTGAGGCACTCATACGAACAGTTATCCTCGTACTGATACTTTTTTGAGTATCAGTCCGAGGATGAGTTGCGGCACTGATATGGACAGTTGCGGCACTGATATGGATAGTTGCGGCCCCGATATGGACAATTGCGTCACCGATATGGACAGTTGCGGCACCGACATGGACAGTTGCGTCACCGATATGGACAGTTTCGGCACCGATATGGACAGTTGCGGCACCGATATGGACAGTTGAGGCACTCATACGAACAGTTATCCTCGTACTGATACTTTTTGAGTATCAGTCCGAGGATGAGTTGCGGCACTGATATGGACAGTTGCGGCACTGATATGGATAGTTGCGGCCCCGATATGGACAATTGCGTCACCGATATGGACAGTTGCGGCACCGACATGGACAGTTGCGTCACCGATATGGACAGTTTCGGCACTGATATGGATAGTTGCGGCACCGATATGGACAGTTGCAGCACTCAAACGAACATTTATTCTCGTACTGATACTTTTTTGACTATCATTCTGAGGATGATTTGCGGCACTGATATGGACATTTGCGGCACTGATATTGACAGTTGCGTCACTGTTATGTATAGTTGCGGCACTGATATTGACAGTTGCGGCAAAGAATATGGACAGTTGCGGCACTGATATGGACAGTTGCGGCACCGATATGGACAGTTGCGTCACTGATATGGATAGTTGCGGCACCGATATGGACAGTTGCGGCACCGATATGGACAGTTGCGGCACCGATATGGACAGTTGCGGAAATGGAAATAGGATGAATCTAACCTATTTCCATGGCCGAGATAAGTTTGTTCAGTCAAACAGCCGATACATATGGTTGCGGCCAATATAGAGTTGCGGCACTGATATGGACAGTTGCGGCACTGATATTGACAGTTGCGGCACTGATATGGATAGTTGCGGCACCGATATGGACAGTTGCGGCACCGATATGGACAGTTGCGGCACCGATATGGACAGTTGCGGAAATGGAAATAGGATGAATCTAACCTATTTCCATGGCCGAGATAAGTTTGTTCATTCAAATAGCCGATACATACGGTATCGGCCAATATAGAGTTGCGGCACTGATATGGATAGTTGCGGCACTGATATGGACAGTTGCGGCACCGATATGGACAGTTGCGGCAATGGAAATAGGATGAATCTAACCTATTTCCATGGCCGAGATAAGTTTGTTCAGTCAAACAGCCGATACATATGGTTGCGGCAATGGAAATAGGATGAATCTAACCTATTTCCATGGCCGAGATAAGCTTGTTCAATCAAATAGCCGATACATACGGTATCGGCCAATATAGAGTTGCGGCACTGATATGGACAGTTGCGGCACTGATATTGACAGTTGCGGCACTGATATGGATAGTTGCGGCACCGATATGGACGGTTGCGGCCCGATATGGACAGTTGCGGCACTGATATGGATGGTTGCGGCCCCGATATGGACAATTGCGTCACCGATATGGACAGTTGCGGCACCGATATGGACAGTTGCGGCACCGATATGGACAGTTTCGGTACTGATATGGATAGTTGCGGCACCGATATGGACAGTTGCGGCACCGACATGGACAGTTGCGTCACCGATATGGACAATTGCGTCACCGATATGGACAGTTGCGGCACCGATATGGACAGTTGCGGCACCGATATGGACAGTTTCGGTACTGATATGGATAGTTGCGGCACTGATATGGATAGTTGCGGCACCGATATGGACAGTTGCGGCACTCATACGAACAGTTATCCTCGTACTGATACTTTTTTGACTATCATTCTGAGGATGATTTGCGGCACTGATATGGACATTTGCGGCACTGATATTGACAGTTGCGTCACTGTTATGGATAGTTGCGGCACTGATATTGACAGTTGCGGCAAAGAATATGGACAGTTGCGGCACTGATATGGACAGTTGCGTCACTGATATGGATAGTTGCGGCACCGATATGGACAGTTGCGGCACCGATATGGACAGTTGCGGCACCGATATGGACAGTTGCGGAAATGGAAATAGGATGAATCTAACCTATTTCCATGGCCGAGATAAGTTTGTTCAGTCAAACAGCCGATACATATGGTTGCGGCAATGGAAATAGGATGAATCTAACCTATTTCCATGGCCGAGATAAGCTTGTTCAATCAAATAGCCGATACATACGGTATCGGCCAATATAGAGTTGCGGCACTGATATGGACAGTTGCGGCACTGATATTGACAGTTGCGGCACTGATATGGATAGTTGCGGCACCGATATGGACAGTTGCGGCACCGATATGGACAGTTGCGGCACCGATATGGACAGTTGCGGAAATGGAAATAGGATGAATCTAACCTATTTCCATGGCCGAGATAAGCTTGTTCAATCAAATAGCCGATACATACGGTATCGGCCAATATAGAGTTGCGGCACTGATATGGACAGTTGCGGCACTGATATGGATAGTTGCGGCCCCGATATGGACAATTGCGTCACCGATATGGACAGTTGCGGCACAGATATGGACAGTTGCGGCACCGATATGGACAGTTTCGGCACCGATATGGACAGTTGCGGCACTGATATGGATAGTTGCGGCACCGATATGGACAGTTGCGGCACCGATATGGACAGTTTCGGCACCGATATGGACAGTTGCGGCACCGATATGGACAGTTGCGGCACTGATATTGACAGTTGCGGCACTGATATGGATAGTTGCGGCACCGATATGGACGGTTGCGGCCCGATATGGACAATTGCGTCACCGATATGGACAGTTGCGGCACCGAGATGGACAGTTGCGGCACCGATATGGACAGTTTCGGCACTGATATGGACAGTTTCGGCACCGATATGGACAGTTGCGGCACCGATATGGACAGTTGAGGCACTCATACGAACAGTTATCCTCGTACTGATACTTTTTTGAGTATCAGTCCGAGGATGAGTTGCGGCACTGATATGGACAGTTGCGGCACTGATATGGATAGTTGCGGCCCCGATATGGACAATTGCGTCACCGATATGGACAGTTGCGGCACCGACATGGACAGTTGCGTCACCGATATGGACAGTTTCGGCACTGATATGGATAGTTGCGGCACCGATATGGACAGTTGCAGCACTCAAACGAACATTTATTCTCGTACTGATACTTTTTTGACTATCATTCTGAGGATGATTTGCGGCACTGATATGGACATTTGCGGCACTGATATTGACAGTTGCGTCACTGTTATGGATAGTTGCGGCACTGATATTGACAGTTGCGGCAAAGAATATGGACAGTTGCGGCACTGATATGGACAGTTGCGGCACCGATATGGACAGTTGCGTCACTGATATGGATAGTTGCGGCACCGATATGGACAGTTGCGGCACCGATATGGACAGTTGCGGCACCGATATGGACAGTTGCGGAAATGGAAATAGGATGAATCTAACCTATTTCCATGGCCGAGATAAGTTTGTTCAGTCAAACAGCCGATACATATGGTTGCGGCCAATATAGAGTTGCGGCACTGATATGGACAGTTGCGGCACTGATATTGACAGTTGCGGCACTGATATGGATAGTTGCGGCACCGATATGGACAGTTGCGGCACCGATATGGACAGTTGCGGCACCGATATGGACAGTTGCGGAAATGGAAATAGGATGAATCTAACCTATTTCCATGGCCGAGATAAGTTTGTTCAGTCAAACAGCCGATACATATGGTTGCGGCAATGGAAATAGGATGAATCTAACCTATTTCCATGGCCGAGATAAGCTTGTTCAATCAAATAGCCGATACATACGGTATCGGCCAATATAGAGTTGCGGCACTGATATGGACAGTTGCGGCACTGATATTGACAGTTGCGGCACTGATATGGATAGTTGCGGCACCGATATAGACGGTTGCGGCCCGATATGGACAGTTGCGGCACTGATATGGATGGTTGCGGCCCCGATATGGACAATTGCGTCACCGATATGGACAGTTGCGGCACCGATATGGACAGTTGCGGCACCGATATGGACAGTTTCGGTACTGATATGGATAGTTGCGGCACCGATATGGACAGTTGCGGCACCGACATGGACAGTTGCGTCACCGATATGGACAGTTTCGGCACTGATATGGATAGTTGCAGCACCGATATGGACAGTTGCGGCACTCATACGAACAGTTATCCTTGTACTGATACTTTTTTGACTATCATTCTGAGGATGATTTGCGGCACTGATATGGACATTTGCGGCACTGATATTGACAGTTGCGTCACTGTTATGGATAGTTGCGGCACTGATATTGACAGTTGCGGCAAAGAATATGGACAGTTGCGGCACTGATATGGACAGTTGCGTCACTGATATGGATAGTTGCGGCACCGATATGGACAGTTGCGGCACCGATATGGACAGTTGCGGCACCGATATGGACAGTTGCGGAAATGGAAATAGGATGAATCTAACCTATTTCCATGGACGAGATAAGTTTGTTCAGTCAAACAGCCGATACATATGGTTGCGGCAATGGAAATAGGATGAATCTAACCTATTTCCATGGCCGAGATAAGCTTGTTCAATCAAATAGCCGATACATACGGTATCGGCCAATATAGAGTTGCGGCACTGATATGGACAGTTGCGGCACTGATATTGACAGTTGCGGCACTGATATGGATAGTTGCGGCACCGATATGGACGGTTGCGGCCCGATATGGACAGTTGCGGCACTGATATGGACAGTTTCGGCACCGATATGGACAGTTGCGGCACCGATATGGACAGTTGAGGCACTCATACGAACAGTTATCCTCGTACTGATACTTTTTTGAGTATCAGTCCGAGGATGAGTTGCGGCACTGATATGGACAGTTGCGGCACTGATATGGATAGTTGCGGCCCCGATATGGACAATTGCGTCACCGATATGGACAGTTGCGGCACCGACATGGACAGTTGCGTCACCGATATGGACAGTTTCGGCACTGATATGGATAGTTGCGGCACCGATATGGACAGTTGCAGCACTCAAACGAACATTTATTCTCGTACTGATACTTTTTTGACTATCATTCTGAGGATGATTTGCGGCACTGATATGGACATTTGCGGCACTGATATTGACAGTTGCGTCACTGTTATGTATAGTTGCGGCACTGATATTGACAGTTGCGGCAAAGAATATGGACAGTTGCGGCACTGATATGGACAGTTGCGGCACCGATATGGACAGTTGCGTCACTGATATGGATAGTTGCGGCACCGATATGGACAGTTGCGGCACCGATATGGACAGTTGCGGCACCGATATGGACAGTTGCGGAAATGGAAATAGGATGAATCTAACCTATTTCCATGGCCGAGATAAGTTTGTTCAGTCAAACAGCCGATACATATGGTTGCGGCCAATATAGAGTTGCGGCACTGATATGGACAGTTGCGGCACTGATATTGACAGTTGCGGCACTGATATGGATAGTTGCAGCACCGATATGGACAGTTGCGGCACCGATATGGACAGTTGCGGCACCGATATGGACAGTTGCGGCACCGATATGGACAGTTGCGGAAATGGAAATAGGATGAATCTAACCTATTTCCATGGCCGAGATAAGTTTGTTCAGTCAAACAGCCGATACATATGGTTGCGGCAATGGAAATAGGATGAATCTAACCTATTTCCATGGCCGAGATAAACTTGTTCATTCAAATAGCCGATACATACGGTATCGGCCAATATAGAGTTGCGGCACTGATATGGATAGTTGCGGCACTGATATGGACAGTTGCGGCACCGATATGGACAGTTGCGGCAATGGAAATAGGATGAATCTAACCTATTTCCATGGCCGAGATAAGTTTGTTCAGTCAAACAGCCGATACATATGGTTGCGGCAATGGAAATAGGATGAATCTAACCTATTTCCATGGCCGAGATAAGCTTGTTCAATCAAATAGCCGATACATACGGTATCGGCCAATATAGAGTTGCGGCACTGATATGGACAGTTGCGGCACTGATATTGACAGTTGCGGCACTGATATGGATAGTTGCGGCACCGATATGGACGGTTGCGGCCCGATATGGACAGTTGCGGCACTGATATGGATGGTTGCGGCCCCGATATGGACAATTGCGTCACCGATATGGACAGTTGCGGCACCGATATGGACAGTTGCGGCACCGATATGGACAGTTTCGGTACTGATATGGATAGTTGCGGCACCGATATGGACAGTTGCGGCACCGACATGGACAGTTGCGTCACCGATATGGACAATTGCGTCACCGATATGGACAGTTGCGGCACCGATATGGACAGTTGCGGCACCGATATGGACAGTTTCGGTACTGATATGGATAGTTGCGGCACTGATATGGATAGTTGCGGCACCGATATGGACAGTTGCGGCACTCATACGAACAGTTATCCTCGTACTGATACTTTTTGACTATCATTCTGAGGATGATTTGCGGCACTGATATGGACATTTGCGGCACTGATATTGACAGTTGCGTCACTGTTATGGATAGTTGCGGCACTGATATTGACAGTTGCGGCAAAGAATATGGACAGTTGCGGCACTGATATGGACAGTTGCGTCACTGATATGGATAGTTGCGGCACCGATATGGACAGTTGCGGCACCGATATGGACAGTTGCGGCACCGATATGGACAGTTGCGGAAATGGAAATAGGATGAATCTAACCTATTTCCATGGCCGAGATAAGTTTGTTCAGTCAAACAGCCGATACATATGGTTGCGGCAATGGAAATAGGATGAATCTAACCTATTTCCATGGCCGAGATAAGCTTGTTCAATCAAATAGCCGATACATACGGTATCGGCCAATATAGAGTTGCGGCACTGATATGGACAGTTGCGGCACTGATATTGACAGTTGCGGCACTGATATGGATAGTTGCGGCACCGATATGGACAGTTGCGGCACCGATATGGACAGTTGCGGCACCGATATGGACAGTTGCGGAAATGGAAATAGGATGAATCTAACCTATTTCCATGGCCGAGATAAGCTTGTTCAATCAAATAGCCGATACATACGGTATCGGCCAATATAGAGTTGCGGCACTGATATGGACAGTTGCGGCACTGATATGGATAGTTGCGGCCCCGATATGGACAATTGCGTCACCGATATGGACAGTTGCGGCACAGATATGGACAGTTGCGGCACCGATATGGACAGTTTCGGCACCGATATGGACAGTTGCGGCACTGATATGGATAGTTGCGGCACCGATATGGACAGTTGCGGCACCGATATGGACAGTTTCGGCACCGATATGGACAGTTGCGGCACCGATATGGACAGTTGCGGCACTGATATTGACAGTTGCGGCACTGATATGGATAGTTGCGGCACCGATATGGACGGTTGCGGCCCGATATGGACAATTGCGTCACCGATATGGACAGTTGCGGCACCGAGATGGACAGTTGCGGCACCGATATGGACAGTTTCGGCACTGATATGGACAGTTTCGGCACCGATATGGACAGTTGCGGCACCGATATGGACAGTTGAGGCACTCATACGAACAGTTATCCTCGTACTGATACTTTTTTGAGTATCAGTCCGAGGATGAGTTGCGGCACTGATATGGACAGTTGCGGCACTGATATGGATAGTTGCGGCCCCGATATGGACAATTGCGTCACCGATATGGACAGTTGCGGCACCGACATGGACAGTTGCGTCACCGATATGGACAGTTTCGGCACTGATATGGATAGTTGCGGCACCGATATGGACAGTTGCAGCACTCAAACGAACATTTATTCTCGTACTGATACTTTTTTGACTATCATTCTGAGGATGATTTGCGGCACTGATATGGACATTTGCGGCACTGATATTGACAGTTGCGTCACTGTTATGGATAGTTGCGGCACTGATATTGACAGTTGCGGCAAAGAATATGGACAGTTGCGGCACTGATATGGACAGTTGCGGCACCGATATGGACAGTTGCGTCACTGATATGGATAGTTGCGGCACCGATATGGACAGTTGCGGCACCGATATGGACAGTTGCGGCACCGATATGGACAGTTGCGGAAATGGAAATAGGATGAATCTAACCTATTTCCATGGCCGAGATAAGTTTGTTCAGTCAAACAGCCGATACATATGGTTGCGGCCAATATAGAGTTGCGGCACTGATATGGACAGTTGCGGCACTGATATTGACAGTTGCGGCACTGATATGGATAGTTGCGGCACCGATATGGACAGTTGCGGCACCGATATGGACAGTTGCGGCACCGATATGGACAGTTGCGGAAATGGAAATAGGATGAATCTAACCTATTTCCATGGCCGAGATAAGTTTGTTCAGTCAAACAGCCGATACATATGGTTGCGGCAATGGAAATAGGATGAATCTAACCTATTTAAATGGCCGAGATAAGCTTGTTCAATCAAATAGCCGATACATACGGTATCGGCCAATATAGAGTTGCGGCACTGATATGGACAGTTGCGGCACTGATATTGACAGTTGCGGCACTGATATGGATAGTTGCGGCACCGATATAGACGGTTGCGGCCCGATATGGACAGTTGCGGCACTGATATGGATGGTTGCGGCCCCGATATGGACAATTGCGTCACCGATATGGACAGTTGCGGCACCGATATGGACAGTTGCGGCACCGATATGGACAGTTTCGGTACTGATATGGATAGTTGCGGCACCGATATGGACAGTTGCGGCACCGACATGGACAGTTGCGTCACCGATATGGACAGTTTCGGCACTGATATGGATAGTTGCAGCACCGATATGGACAGTTGCGGCACTCATACGAACAGTTATCCTTGTACTGATACTTTTTTGACTATCATTCTGAGGATGATTTGCGGCACTGATATGGACATTTGCGGCACTGATATTGACAGTTGCGTCACTGTTATGGATAGTTGCGGCACTGATATTGACAGTTGCGGCAAAGAATATGGACAGTTGCGGCACTGATATGGACAGTTGCGTCACTGATATGGATAGTTGCGGCACCGATATGGACAGTTGCGGCACCGATATGGACAGTTGCGGCACCGATATGGACAGTTGCGGAAATGGAAATAGGATGAATCTAACCTATTTCCATGGACGAGATAAGTTTGTTCAGTCAAACAGCCGATACATATGGTTGCGGCAATGGAAATAGGATGAATCTAACCTATTTCCATGGCCGAGATAAGCTTGTTCAATCAAATAGCCGATACATACGGTATCGGCCAATATAGAGTTGCGGCACTGATATGGACAGTTGCGGCACTGATATTGACAGTTGCGGCACTGATATGGATAGTTGCGGCACCGATATGGACAGTTGCGGCACCGATATGGACAGTTGCGGCACCGATATGGACAGTTGCGGAAATGGAAATAGGATGAATCTAACCCTATTTCCATGGCCGAGATAAGCTTGTTCAATCAAATAGCCGATACATACGGTATCGGCCAATATAGAGTTGCGGCACTGATATGGACAGTTGCGGCACTGATATTGACAGTTTCGGCACTGATATGGATAGTTGCGGCACCGATATGGACAGTTGCGGCACCGATATGGACAGTTGCGGCACCGATATGGACAGTTGCGGAAATGGAAATAGGATGAATCTAACCTATTTCCATGGCCGAGATAAGCTTGTTCAATCAAATAGCCGATACATACGGTATCGGCCAATATAGAGTTGCGGCACTGATATGGACAGTTGCGGCACTGATATGGATAGTTGCGGCCCCGATATGGACAATTGCGTCACCGATATGGACAGTTGCGGCACCGATATGGACAGTTGCGGCACCGATATGGACAGTTTCGGCACCGATATGGACAGTTGCGGCACTGATATGGATAGTTGCGGCACCGATATGGACAGTTGCGGCACCGATATGGACAGTTTCGGCACCGATATGGATAGTTGCGGCACCGATATGGACAGTTGCGGCACTGATATTGACAGTTGCGGCACTGATATGGATAGTTGCGGCACCGATATGGACGGTTGCGGCCCGATATGGACAATTGCGTCACCGATATGGACAGTTGCGGCACCGAGATGGACAGTTGCGGCACCGATATGGACAGTTTCGGCACTGATATGGACAGTTTCGGCACCGATATGGACAGTTGCGGCACCGATATGGACAGTTGAGGCACTCATACGAACAGTTATCCTCGTACTGATACTTTTTTGAGTATCAGTCCGAGGATGAGTTGCGGCACTGATATGGACAGTTGCGGCACTGATATGGATAGTTGCGGCCCCGATATGGACAATTGCGTCACCGATATGGACAGTTGCGGCACCGACATGGACAGTTGCGTCAACGATATGGACAGTTTCGGCACTGATATGGATAGTTGCGGCACCGATATGGACAGTTGCAGCACTCAAACGAACATTTATTCTCGTACTGATACTTTTTTGACTATCATTCTGAGGATGATTTGCGGCACTGATATGGACATTTGCGGCACTGATATTGACAGTTGCGTCACTGTTATGGATAGTTGCGGCACTGATATTGACAGTTGCGGCAAAGAATATGGACAGTTGCGGCACTGATATGGACAGTTGCGGCACCGATATGGACAGTTGCGGCACCGATATGGACAGTTGCGGCACCGATATGGACAGTTGCGGAAATGGAAATAGGATGAATCTAACCTATTTCCATGGCCGAGATAAGTTTGTTCAGTCAAACAGCCGATACATATGGTTGCGGCAATGGAAATAGGATGAATCTAACCTATTTCCATGGCCGAGATAAGCTTGTTCAATCAAATAGCCGATACATACGGTATCGGCCAATATAGAGTTGCGGCACTGATATGGACAGTTGCGGCACTGATATTGACAGTTGCGGCACTGATATGGATAGTTGCGGCACCGATATGGACAGTTGCGGCAAAGAATATGGACAGTTGCGGCACTGATATGGACAGTTGCGTCACTGATATGGATAGTTGCGGCACCGATATGGACAGTTGCGGCACCGATATGGACAGTTGCGGCACCGATATGGACAGTTGCGGAAATGGAAATAGGATGAATCTAACCTATTTCCATGGCCGAGATAAGTTTGTTCAGTCAAACAGCCGATACATATGGTTGCGGCAATGGAAATAGGATGAATCTAACCTATTTCCATGGCCGAGATAAGCTTGTTCAATCAAATAGCCGATACATACGGTATCGGCCAATATAGAGTTGCGGCACTGATATGGACAGTTGCGGCACTGATATTGACAGTTGCGGCACTGATATGGATAGTTGCGGCACCGATATGGACAGTTGCGGCACCGATATGGACAGTTGCGGCACCGATATGGACAGTTGCGGAAATGGAAACAGGATGAATCTAACCTATTTCCATGGCCGAGATAAGTTTGTTCAGTCAAACAGCCGATACATATGGTTGCGGCAATGGAAATAGGATGAATCTAACCTATTTCCATGGCCGAGATAAACTTGTTCATTCAAATAGCCGATACATACGGTATCGGCCAATATAGAGTTGCGGCACTGATATGGATAGTTGCGGCACCGATATGGACAGTTGCGGCACCGATATGGACAGTTGCGGCAATGGAAATAGGATGAATCTAACCTATTTCCATGGCCGAGATAAGTTTGTTCAGTCAAACAGCCGATACATATGGTTGCGGCAATGGAAATAGGATGAATCTAACCTATTTCCATGGCCGAGATAAGCTTGTTCAATCAAATAGCCGATACATACGGTATCGGCCAATATAGAGTTGCGGCACTGATATGGACAGTTGCGGCACTGATATTGACAGTTGCGGCACTGATATGGATAGTTGCGGCACCGATATTGACGGTTGCGGCCCGATATGGACAGTTGCGGCACTGATATGGATGGTTGCGGCCCCGATATGGACAATTGCGTCACCGATATGGACAGTTGCGGCACCGATATGGACAGTTGCGGCACCGATATTGACAGTTTCGGTACTGATATGGATAGTTGCGGCACCGATATGGACAGTTGCGGCACCGATATGGACAGTTGCGGCACCGACATGGACAGTTGCGGCAAAGAATATGGACAGTTGCGGCACTGATATGGACAGTTGCGTCACTGATATGGATAGTTGCGGCACCGATATGGACAGTTGCGGCACCGATATGGACAGTTGCGGCACCGATATGGACAGTTGCGGAAATGGAAATAGGATGAATCTAACCTATTTCCATGGCCGAGATAAGTTTGTTCAGTCAAACAGCCGATACATATGGTTGCGGCAATGGAAATAGGATGAATCTAACCTATTTCCATGGCCGAGATAAGCTTGTTCAATCAAATAGCCGATACATACGGTATCGGCCAATATAGAGTTGCGGCACTGATATGGACAGTTGCGGCACTGATATTGACAGTTGCGGCACTGATATGGATAGTTGCGGCACCGATATGGACAGTTGCGGCACCGATATGGACAGTTGCGGCACCGATATGGACAGTTGCGGCAATGGAAATAGGATGAATCTAACCTATTTCCATGGCCGAGATAAGTTTGTTCAGTCAAACAGCCGATACATATGGTTGCGGCAATGGAAATATGATGAATCTAACCTATTTCCATGGCCGAGATAAGCTTGTTCAATCAAATAGCCGATACATACGGTATCGGCCAATATAGAGTTGCGGCACTGATATGGACAGTTGCGGCACTGATATTGACAGTTGCGGCACTGATATGGATAGTTGCGGCACCGATATGGACGGTTGCGGCCCGATATGGACAGTTGCGGCACTGATATGGATGGTTGCGGCCCCGATATGGACAATTGCGTCACCGATTTGGACAGTTGCGGCACCGATATGGACAGTTGCGGCACCGATATGGACAGTTTCGGTACTGATATGGATAGTTGCGGCACCGATATGGACAGTTGCGGCACCGATATGGACAGTTGCGGCACCGACATGGACAGTTGCGTCACCGATATGGACAGTTTCGGCACTGATATGGATAGTTGCGGCACCGATATGGACAGTTGCGGCACTCATACGAACAGTTATCCTCGTACTGATACTTTTTTGACTATCATTCTGAGGATGATTTGCGGCACTGATATGGACATTTGCGGCACTGATATTGACAGTTGCGTCACTGTTATGGATAGTTGCGGCACTGATATTGACAGTTGCGGCAAAGAATATGGACAGTTGCGGCACTGATATGGACAGTTGCGGCACCGATATGGACAGTTGCGGCACTGATATGGATTGTTGCGGCACCGATATGGACAGTTGCGTCACCGATATGGACAGTTGCGGCACCGATATGGACAGTTGCGGCACTGATATGGACAGTTGCGGCACTGATATGGACAGTTGCGGCACTGATATGGATAGTTGCGGCCCCGATATGGACAATTGCGTCACCGATATGGACAGTTGCGGCACCGATATGGATAGTTGCGGCACCGATATGGATAGTTGCGGCACCGATATGGACAGTTGCGGCACTGATATTGACAGTTGCGGCACTGATATGGACAGTTGCGGCACCGATATGGACAGTTGCGGCACCGATATGGACAGTTGCGGCACCGATATGGACAGTTGCGGAAATGGAAATAGGATGAATCTAACCTATTTCCATGGCCGAGATAAGTTTGTTCAGTCAAACAGCCGATACATATGGTTGCGGCAATGGAAATAGGATGAATCTAACCTATTTCCATGGCCGAGATAAACTTGTTCATTCAAATAGCCGATACATACGGTATCGGCCAATATAGAGTTGCGGCACTGATATGGATAGTTGCGGCACCGATATGGACAGTTGCGGCACCGATATGGACAGTTGCGGCAATGGAAATAGGATGAATCTAACCTATTTCCATGGCCGAGATAAGTTTGTTCAGTCAAACAGCCGATACATATGGTTGCGGCAATGGAAATAGGATGAATCTAACCTATTTCCATGGCCGAGATAAGCTTGTTCAATCAAATAGCCGATACATACGGTATCGGCCAATATAGAGTTGCGGCACTGATATGGACAGTTGCGGCACTGATATTGACAGTTGCGGCACTGATATGGATAGTTGCGGCACCGATATGGACAATTGCGTCACCGATATGGACAGTTGCGGCACCGACATGGACAGTTGCGTCACCGATATGGACAGTTTCGGCACTGATATGGATAGTTGCGGCACCGATATGGACAGTTGCGGCACCGATATGGGCAGTTGCAGCACTCATACGAACAGTTATCCTCGTACTGATACTTTTTTGACTATCATTCTGAGGATGATTTGCGGCACTGATATGGACATTTGCGCCACTGATATTGACAGTTGCGTCACTGTTATGGATAGTTGCGGCACTGATATTGACAGTTGCGGCAAAGAATATGGACAGTTGCGGCACTGATATGGACAGTTGCGGCACTGATATGGACAGTTGCGGCACTGATATGGATAGTTGCGGCACCGATATGGACAGTTGCGTCACCGATATGGACAGTTGCGGCACCGATATGGACAGTTGCGGCACCGATATGGACACTTTCGGCACCGATATGGACAGTTGCGGCACTGATATGGACAGTTGCGGCACTGATATGGACAGTTGCGGCACTGATATGGATAGTTGCGGCCCCGATATGGACAATTGCGTCACCAATATGGACAGTTGCGGCACCGATATGGATAGTTGCGGCACTGATATGGATAGTTGCGGCACCGATATGGACAGTTGCATCACCGATATGGACAGTTGCGGCACCGATATGGACAGTTGCGGCACTGATATGGACAGTTGCGGCACTGATATGGATAGTTGCGGCCCCGATATGGACAATTGCGTCACCGATATGGACAGTTGCGGCACCGATATGGATAGTTGCGGCATTGATATGGATAGTTGCGGCACCGATATGGACAGTTGCGGCACCGATATGGACAGTTTCGGCACCGATATGGACAGTTGCGGCACCGATATGGACAGTTGCGGCACTGATATTGACAGTTGCGGCACTGATATGGATAGTTGCGGCACCGATATGGACGGTTGCGGCCCGATATGGACAATTGCGTCACCGATATGGACAGTTGCGGCACCGATATGGACAGTTGCGGCACCGAAATGGACAGTTTCGGCACTGATATGGATAGTTGCGGCCCCGATATGGACAATTGCGTCACCGATATGGACAGTTGCGGCACCGATATGGATAGTTGCGGCACTGATATGGATAGTTGCGGCACCGATATGGACAGTTGCGGCACCGATATGGACAGTTTCGGCACCGATATGGACAGTTGCGGCACCGATATGGACAGTTGCGGCACTGATATTGACAGTTGCGGCACTGATATGGATAGTTGCGGCACCGATATGGACGGTTGCGGCCCGATATGGATAGTTGCGGCACTGATATGGATAGTTGCGGCACCGATATGGACAGTTGCGGCACCGATATGGACAGTTTCGGCACCGATATGGACAGTTGCGGCACCGATATGGACAGTTGCGGCACTGATATTGACAGTTGCGGCACTGATATGGATAGTTGCGGCACCGATATGGACGGTTGCGGCCCGATATGGACAATTGCGTCACCGATATGGACAGTTGCGGCACCGATATGGACAGTTGCGGCACCGAAATGGACAGTTTCGGCACTGATATGGATAGTTGGGGGCACCGATATGGACAGTTGCGGCACCAATATGGACAGTTGAGGCACTCATACGAACAGTTATCCTCGTACTGATACTTTTTTTGAGTATCAGTCCGAGGATGAGTTGCGGCACTGATATGGACAGTTGCGGCATTGATATGGATAGTTGCGGCACTGATATGGACAGTTGCGGCACTGATATTGACAGTTGCGGCACTGATATGGATAGTTGCGGCACCGATATGGACGGTTGCGGCCCGATATGGACAGTTGCGGCACTGATATGGATAGTTGCGGCCCCGATATGGACAATTGCGTCACCGATATGGACAGTTGCGGCACCGATATGGACAGTTGCGGCACCGATATGGACAGTTTCGCCACTGATATGGACAGTTGCGGCACCGATATGGACAGTTGCAGAACTGATATGGATAGTTGCGAAACCGATATGGACAGTTGCGGCACCGATATGGACAGTTGCGGCACTGATATGGACAGTTGCAGCACTGATATGGATAGTTGCGAAACCGATATGGACAGTTGCGGCACCGATATGGACAGTTGCGGTACTGATATGGACAGTTGCCGCACTTATACGAACAGTTATCCTCGTACTGATACTTTTTTGAATATCATTCTGAGGATGATTTGCGGCACTGATATTGACAGTTGCGGCACTGTTATGGATAGTTGCGGCACCGATATGGACAGTTGCGGTACTGATATGGACAGTTGAGGCACTCATACGAACAGTTATCCTGGTACTGATACTTTTTTGAGTTTCAGTCCGAGCATGAGTTGCGGCAATGATATGATAATGGAAATAGGATGAATCTAACCTATTTCCATTGGCGAGGTAAGTATGTTCATCTAAACAGCCGATACATTTGGTTGCGGCAATGGAAATAGGAAGAATCTAACCTATTTCCATTGCCGAGATAAGCTTGTTCAATCAAATAGCCGATACATACGGTATCGGATAATATAGAGTTGCGGCAATGGAAATAGGATGAATCTAACCTATTTCCATGGCCGAGATACTTTTGTTCATCTAAACAGCCGATACATTTGGTTGCGGCAATGGAAATAGGATGAATCTAACCTATTTCCATGGCCGAGATAAGCTTGTTCAATCAAATAGCCGATACAAACGGTATCGGCCAATATAGAAGTTGCGGCAATGGAAATAGGATGAATCTAACCTATTTCCATGGCCGAGATAAGTTTGTTTAATCAAATATCCGATACATACGGTATTGGCCAATATAGAGTTGCGGCACTGATATGGACAGTTGCGGCACTCATACGAACAGTTATCCTCGTACTGATACTTTTTTGAGTATAAGTCTGACGATGATTTTCGGCATTGATATGGACATTTTCGGCACTGATATGGACATTTGCGGCACCGATATGGACAGTTGCGGTACTGTTATGGACAGTTGCGGCACCGATATGGACAGTTGCAGCACTCATACGAACAGTTATCCTCGTACTGATACTTTTTGAGTATCAGTCTGACGATGATTTTCGGCACCGATATGGACAGTTGCGGCACCGATATGGACAGTTGCGGCACCGATATGGACAGTTGCGGCAATGGAAATAGGATGAATCTAACCTATTTCCATGGCCGAGATAAGTTTGTTCAGTCAAACAGCCGATACATATGGTTGCGGCAATGGAAATAGGATGAATCTAACCTATTTCCATGGCCGAGATAAGTTTGTTTAATCAAATATCCGATACATACGGTATTGGCCAATATAGAGTTGCGGCACTGATATGGACAGTTGCGGCACTCATACGAACAGTTATCCTCGTACTGATACTTTTTTTGAGTATAAGTCTGACGATGATTTTCGGCATTGATATGGACATTTTCGGCACTGATATGGACATTTGCGGCACCGATATGGACAGTTGCGGTACTGTTATGGACAGTTGCGGCACCGATATGGACAGTTGCAGCACTCATACGAACAGTTATCCTCGTACTGATACTTTTTTGAGTATCAGTCTGACGATGATTTTCGGCACCGATATGGACAGTTGCGGCACCGATATGGACAGTTGCGGCACCGATATGGACAGTTGCGGCAATGGAAATAGGATGAATCTAACCTATTTCCATGGCCGAGATAAGTTTGTTCAGTCAAACAGCCGATACATATGGTTGCGGCAATGGAAATAGGATGAATCTAACCTATTTCCATGGCCGAGATAAGCTTGTTCAATCAAATAGCTGATACATACGGTATCGGCCAATATAGAGTTGCGGCACTGATATGGACAGTTGCGGCACTGATATTGACAGTTGCGGCACTGATATGGATAGTTGCGTCACCGATATGGACAGTTGCGGCAATGGAAATAGGATGAATCTAACCTATTTCCATGGCCGAGATAAGTTTGTTCAGTCAAACACCCGATACATATGGTTGCGGCAATGGAAATAGGATGAATCTAACCTATTTCCATGGCCGAGATAAGTTTGTTCAATCAAATAGCCGATACATACGGTATCGGCCAATATAGAGTTGCGGCACTGATATGGACAGTTGCGGCACTGATATTGACAGTTGCGGCACTGATATGGATAGTTGTGGCACCGATATGGACGGTTGCGGCCCGATATGGACAGTTGCGGCACTGATATGGATAGTTGCGGCCCCGATATGGACAATTGCGTCACCGATATGGACAGTTGCGGCACCGATATGGACAGTTGCGGCACCGATATGGACAGTTTCGCCACTGATATGGATAGTTGCGGCACCGATATGGACAGTTGCGGCACCGATATGGACAGTTGCAGCACTGATATGGATAGTTGCGAAACCGATATGGACAGTTGCGGCACCGATATGGACAGTTGCGGCACTGATATGGACAGTTAAGGCACTCATACGAACAGTTATCCTCGTACTGATTCTTTTTTGAGTATCAGTCCGAGGATGAGTTTCGGCACTGATATGGATAGTTGCGGCACCGATATGGACAGTTGCGGCTCCGATATGGACAGTTGCAGCACTCATACGAACAGTTATACTCGTACTGATACTTTTTTGAGTATCAGTCTGACGATGATTTTCGGCACTGATATGGACATTTGCGGCACCGATATGGACAGTTGCGGCACCGATATGGACAGTTGCGGTACTGATATGGACTGTTGAGGCACTCATACGAACAGTTATCCTCGTACTGTTACTTTTTTGAGTTTCAGTCCGAGCATGAGTTGCGGCACTGATATGGACAGTTGCGGCATCGATATGGACAGTTGCAGCACTGATATAGATAGTTGCGGCACCGATATGGACAGTTGCGGCACCGATATGGACAGTTGCGGCACTGATATGGACAGTTGCAGCACTGATATGGATAGTTGCGGCACCGATATGGACAGTTGCGGCACCGATATGGACAGTTGCGGTACTGTTATGGACAGTTGCCGCACTTATACGAACAGTTATCCTCGTACTGATACTTTTTTGACTATCATTCTGAGGATGATTTGCGGCACTAATATGGACATTTGCGGCACTGATATTGACAGTTGCGGCACTGTTATGGATAGTTGCGGCACCGATATGGACATTTGCGGCACCGATATGGACAGTTGCGGCGTTGGCGTTGCTACTGATATGGACAGTTGAGGCACTCATACGAACAGTTATCCTCGTACTGATACTTTTTTGAGTTTCTGTCAGAGCATGAGTTGCGGCATTGATATGGACAGTTTCGGCACCGATATGGAAAGTTGCAGCACTCATACGAACAGTTATCCTCGTACTGATACTTTTTTGAGTATTAATCTGACGATGATTTTCGGCACTGATATGGACATTTGCGGCACCGATATGGACAGTTGCGGTAATGTTATGGACAGTTGCGGCACCGATATGGACAGTTGCGGCACCGATATGGACAGTTTCGCCACTGATATGGATAGTTGCGGCACCGATATGGACAGTTGCGGCACCGATATGGACAGTTGCAGCACTGATATGGATAGTTGCGAAACCGATATGGACAGTTGCGGCACCGATATGGACAGTTGCGGCACTGATATGGACAGTTAAGGCACTCATACGAACAGTTATCCTCGTACTGATTCTTTTTTGAGTATCAGTCCGAGGATGAGTTTCGGCACTGATATGGATAGTTGCGGCACCGATATGGACAGTTGCGGCTCCGATATGGACAGTTGCAGCACTCATACGAACAGTTATACTCGTACTGATACTTTTTTGAGTATCAGTCTGACGATGATTTTCGGCACTGATATGGATAGTTGCGGCACCGATATGGACATTTGCGGCACCGATATGGACAGTTGCGGCACCGATATGGACAGTTGCGGTACTGATATGGACTGTTGAGGCACTCATACGAACAGTTATCCTCGTACTGATACTTTTTTGAGTTTCAGTCCGAGCATGAGTTGCGGCATTGATATGGACAGTTTCGGCACCGATATGGACAGTTGCGGTAATGTTATGGACAGTTGCGGCACTGATATGGATTGTTGCGGCACCGATATGGACATTTGCGGCACCGATATGGACAGTTGCGGTACTGATATGGACAGTTGAGTCACTCATACGAACAGTTATCCTCTTACTGATACTTTTTGAGTATCAGTCTGACGATGATTTTCGGCACTGATATGGACAGTTTCGGCACCGATATGGACAGTTGCGGTAATGTTATGGACAGTTGCGGCACTGATATGGATTGTTGCGGCACCGATATGGACATTTGCGGCACCGATATGGACAGTTGCGGTACTGATATGGACAGTTGAGGCACTCATACGAACAGTTATCCTCGTACTGATACTTTTTTGAGTTTCTGTCCGAGCATGAGTTGCGGCATTGATATGGACAGTTTCGGCACCGATATGGACAGTTGCGGTAATGTTATGGACAGTTGCGGCACTGATATGGATTGTTGCGGCACCGATATGGACATTTGCGGCACCGATATGGACAGTTGCGGTACTGATATGGACAGTTGAGGCACTCATACGAACAGTTATCCTCGTACTGATACTTTTTTGAGTTTCAGTCCGAGCATGAGTTGCGGCATTGATATGGACAGTTTCGGCACCGATATGGACAGTTGCGGTAATGTTATGGACAGTTGCGGCACTGATATGGATTGTTGCGGCACCGATATGGACATTTGCGGCACCGATATGGACAGTAGCGGTACTGATATGGACAGTTATCCTCTTACTGATACTTTTTTGAGTATCAGTCTGACGATGATTTTCGGCACTGATATGGACAGTTGCGTCACTGATATGGATAGTTGCGGCCCCGATATGGACAATTGCGTCACCGATATGGACAGTTGCGGCACCGATATGGACAGTTGCGGCACCGATATGGACAGTTTCGGCACTGATATGGACGGTTGCGGCCCCGATATGGACAGTTGCGGCACCGATATGGACAGTTGCAGCACTCATACGAACAGTTATCCTCTTACTGATACTTTTTTGAGTATCAGTCTGACGATGATTTTCGGCACTGATATGGACAGTTGCGTCACTGATATGGATAGTTGCGGCCCCGATATGGACATTGCGGCACCGATATGGACAGTTGCGGCACCGATATGGACAGTTGCGGCACCGATATGGACAGTTGCGGCACCGATATGGACAGTTGCGGCACCGATATGGACAGTTGCGGCACTGATATGGACAGTTGCGGCACTCATACGAACAGTTATCCTCGTACTGATACTTTTTTGAGTATCAGTCTGACGATGATTTTCGGCACTGATATGGACAGTTGCGTCACTGATATGGATAGTTGCGCCCCGATATGGACAGTTGCGGCACCGATATGGACAGTTGCGGCACCGATATGGACAGTTGCGGCACCGATATGGACAGTTGCGGCACCGATATGGATAGTTGCGGCACTGATATGGACAGTTGCGGCACTCATACGAACAGTTATCCTCGTACTGATACTTTTTTGAGTATCAGTCCGAGCATGATTTTCGGCACTGATATGGACAGTTGCGTCACTGATATGGATAGTTGCGGCCCCGATATGGACAATTGCGTCACCGATATGGACAGTTGCGGCACCGATATGGACAGTTGCGGCACCGATATGGACAGTTTCGGCACTGATATGGATAGTTGCGGCACCGATATGGACAGTTGCGGCACCGATATTGACAGTTGCAGCACTCATACGAACAGTTATCCTCGTACTGATACTTTTTTGAGTATCAGTCTGACATGATTTTCGGCACTGATATGGACATTTGCGGCACCGATATGGACAGTTGCGGTAATGTTATGGACAGTTGCGGCAATGATATGGATAGTTGCGGCACCGATATGGACAGTTGCGGCACCGTTATGGACAGTTGCGGCACCGATATGGACAGTTGCGGCACCGATATGGACAGTTTCGGCACCGATATGGACAGTTGCGGTACTGATATGGACAGTTGAGGCTTTCATACGAACAGTTATCCTCGTACTGATACTTTTTTGAGTTTCAGTCCGAGCATGAGTTGCGGCATTGATATGGACAGTTTCGGCACCGATATGGACAGTTGCGGTAATGTTATGGACAGTTGCGGCACTGATATGGATTGTTGCGGCACCGATATGAACATTTGCGGCACCGATATGGACAGTTGCGGTACTGATATGGACAGTTGAGGCACTCATACGAACAGTTATCCTCGTACTGATACTTTTTTGAGTATCAGTCTGACGATTATTTTCGGCATTGATATGGACAGTTGCGGCACCGATATGGACAGTTGCGGCACTGATATGGATAGTTGCGGCACCGATATGGACGGTTGCGGCCCCGATATGGACAGTTGCGGCACCGATATGGACAGTTGCAGCACTCATACGAACAGTTATCCTCTTACTGATACTTTTTTGAGTATCAGTCTGACGATGATTTTCGGCACTGATATGGACAGTTGCGTCACTGATATGGATAGTTGCGGCCCCGATATGGACAATTGCGTCACCGATATGGACAGTTGCGGCACCGATATGGACAGTTGCGGCACCGATATGGACAGTTTCGGCACTGATATGGATAGTTGCGGCACCGATATGGACAGTTGCGGCACCGATATTGACAGTTGCAGCACTCATACGAACAGTTATCCTCGTACTGATACTTTTTTGAGTATCAGTCTGACATGATTTTCGGCACTGATATGGACATTTGCGGCACCGATATGGACAGTTGCGGTAATGTTATGGACAGTTGCGGCAATGATATGGATAGTTGCGGCACCGATATGGACAGTTGCGGCACTGTTATGGACAGTTGCGGCACCGATATGGACAGTTGCGGCACCGATATGGACAGTTGCAGCACTCATACGAACAGTTATCCTCTTACTGATACTTTTTTGAGTATCAGTCTGACGATGATTTTCGGCACTGATATGGACAGTTGCGTCACTGATATGGATAGTTGCGGCCCCGATATGGACAATTGCGTCACCGATATGGACAGTTGCGGCACCGATATGGACAGTTGCGGCACCGATATGGACAGTTGCGGCACCGATATGGACAGTTTCGGCACCGATATGGACAGTTGCGGTACTGATATGGACAGTTGAGGCACTCATACGAACAGTTATCCTCGTACTGATACTTTTTTGAGTTTCAGTCCGAGCATGAGTTGCGGCATTGATATGGAGAGTTTCGGCACCGATATGGACAGTTGCGGTAATGTTATGGACAGTTGCGGCACTGATATGGATTGTTGCGGCACCGATATGAACATTTGCGGCACCGATATGGACAGTTGCGGTACTGATATGGACAGTTGAGGCACTCATACGAACAGTTATCCTCGTACTGATACTTTTTTGAGTATCAGTCTGACGATTATTTTCGGCATTGATATGGACAGTTGCGGCACCGATATGGACAGTTGCGGCACTGATATGGATAGTTGCGGCACCGATATGGACGGTTGCGGCCCCGATATGGACAGTTGCGGCACCGATATGGACAGTTGCAGCACTCATACGAACAGTTATCCTCTTACTGATACTTTTTTGAGTATCAGTCTGACGATGATTTTCGGCACTGATATGGACAGTTGCGTCACTGATATGGATAGTTGCGGCCCCGATATGGACAATTGCGTCACCGATATGGACAGTTGCGGCACCGATATGGACAGTTGCGGCACCGATATGGACAGTTTCGGCACTGATATGGATAGTTGCGGCACCGATATGGACAGTTGCGGCACCGATATTGACAGTTGCAGCACTCATACGAACAGTTATCCTCGTACTGATACTTTTTTGAGTATCAGTCTGACATGATTTTCGGCACTGATATGGACATTTGCGGCACCGATATGGACAGTTGCGGTAATGTTATGGACAGTTGCGGCAATGATATGGATAGTTGCGGCACCGATATGGACAGTTGCGGCACTGTTATGGACAGTTGCGGCACCGATATGGACAGTTGCGGGCACCGATATGGACAGTTGCGGCACTGATATGGATAGTTGCGGCACCGATATGGACAGTTGCGGCACCGATATTGACAGTTGCAGCACTCATACAAACAGTTATCCTCGTACTGATACTTTTTTGAGTATCAGTCTGACATGATTTTCGGCACTGATATGGACATTTGCGGCACCGATATGGACAGTTGCGGTAATGTTATGGACAGTTGCGGCACTGATATGGATAGTTGCGGCACCGATATGGACAGTTGCGGCACTGTTATGGACAGTTGCGGCACCGATATGGACAGTTGGGGCACCGATATGGACAGTTGCGGCACTGATATGGATAGTTGCGGCACCGATATGGACGGTTGCGGCCCCGATATGGACAGTTGCGGCACCGATATGGACAGTTGCAGCACTCATACGAACAGTTATCCTCTTACTGATACTTTTTTGAGTATCAGTCTGACGATGATTTTCGGCACTGATATGGACAGTTGCGTCACTGATATGGATAGTTGCGGCCCCGATATGGACAATTGCGTCACCGATATGGACAGTTGCGGCACCGATATGGACAGTTGCGGCACCGATATGGACAGTTGCGGCACCGATATGGACAGTTGCAGCACTCATACGAACATTTATCCTCTTACTGATACTTTTTTGAGTATCAGTCTGACGATTATTTTCGGCATTGATATGGACAGTTGCGTCACTGATATGGATAGTTGCGGCCCCGATATGGATAGTTGCGGCCCCGGTATGGACAATTGCGTCACCGATATGGACAGTTGCGGCACCGATATGGACAGTTGCGGCACCGATATGGTCAGTTTCGGCACTGATATGGATAGTTGCGGCACCGATATGGACAGTTGCGGCACCGATATTGACAGTTGCAGCACTCATACGAACAGTTATCCTCGTACTGATACTTTTTTGAGTATCAGTCTGACGATTATTTTCGGCATTGATATGGACAGTTGCGGCACCGATATGGACAGTTGCGGCACTGATATGGATAGTTGCGGCACCGATATGGACGGTTGCGGCCCCGATATGGACAGTTGCGGCACCGATATGGACAGTTGCAGCACTCATACGAACAGTTATCCTCTTACTGATACTTTTTGAGTATCAGTCTGACGATGATTTTCGGCACTGATATGGACAGTTGCGTCACTGATATGGATAGTTGCGGCCCCGATATGGACAATTGCGTCACCGATATGGACAGTTGCGGCACCGATATGGACAGTTGCGGCACCGATATGGACAGTTTCGGCACTGATATGGACGGTTGCGGCCCCGATATGGACAGTTGCGGCACCGATATGGACAGTTGCAGCACTCATACGAACAGTTATCCTCTTACTGATACTTTTTTGAGTATCAGTCTGACGATGATTTTCGGCACTGATATGGACAGTTGCGTCACTGATATGGATAGTTGCGGCCCCGATATGGACAATTGCGTCACCGATATGGACAGTTGCGGCACCGATATGGACAGTTGCGGCACCGATATGGACAGTTGCGGCACCGATATGGACAGTTTCGGCACCGATATGGACAGTTGCGGTACTGATATGGACAGTTGAGGCACTCATACGAACAGTTATCCTCGTACTGATACTTTTTTGAGTTTCAGTCCGAGCATGAGTTGCGGCATTGATATGGACAGTTTCGGCACCGATATGGACAGTTGCGGTAATGTTATGGACAGTTGCGGCACCGATATGCAATTGTCCATATCGGGGCCGCAACTATCCATATCAGTGACGCAACTGTCCATATCAGTGCCGAAAATCATCGTCAGACTGATACTCAAAAAAGTATCAGTAAGAGGATAACTGTTCGTATGAGTGCTGCAACTGTCCATATCGGTGCCGCAACTGTCCATATCGGGCCCCCCCCCCCCCCCCCCCCCCCCCCCCCCCCCCCCCCCCCCCCCCCCCCCCCCCCCCCCCAAAAAAAACAAAAAAAAAAAAAAAAAAAAAAAAAAAAAAAAAAAAAAAAAAAAAAAAAATTTTTTAAAAGAATAAAAACATAAAAAAAAAAAAGCCCAAACTGTCCATATCGGTGCCGCAACTATCCATATCAGTGCCGGAAACTGTCCATATCGGTGCCGCAACTGTCCATATCGGTGCCGCAACTGTCCATATCGGTGACGCAATTGTCCATATCGGGGCCGCAACTATCCATATCAGTGACGCAACTGTCCATATCAGTGCCGAAAATCATCGTCAGACTGATACTCAAAAAAGTATCAGTAAGAGGATAACTGTTCGTATGAGTGCTGCAACTGTCCATATCGGTGCCGCAACTGTCCATATCGGGGCCGCAACCGTCCATATCGGTGCCGCAACTATCCATATCAGTGCCGCAACTGTCCATATCGGTGCCGAAACTGTCCATATCAATGCCGCAACTCATGCTCGGACAGAAACTCAAAAAAGTATCAGTACGAGGATAACTGTTCGTATGAGTGCCTCAACTGTCCATATCAGTACCGCAACTGTCCATATCGGTGCCGCAAATGTCCATATCGGTGCCGCAACAATCCATATCAGTGCCGCAACTGTCCATAACATTACCGCAAATGTCCATATCGGTGCCGAAACTGTCCATATCAATGCCGCAACTCATGCTCGGACTGAAACTCAAAAAAGTATCAGTACGAGGATAACTGTTCGTATGAGTGCCTCAACTGTCCATATCAGTACCGCAACTGTCCATATCGGTGCCGAAACTGTCCATATCGGTGCCGCAACTGTCCATATCGGTGCCGCAACTGTCCATAACAGTGCCGCAACTGTCCATATCGGTGCCGCAAATGTCCATATCGGTGCCGCAACTATCCATATCAGTGCTGCAACTGTCCATAACATTACCGCAACTGTCCATATCGGTGCCGCAAATGTCCATATCAGTGCCGAAAATCATCGTCAGACTGATACTCAAAAAAGTATCAGTACGAGGATAACTGTTCGTATGAGTGCTGCAACTGTCGATATCGGTGCCGCAACTGTCCATATCGGTGCCGCAACTGTCCATATCGGGGCCGCAACCGTCCATATCGGTGCCGCAACTATCCATATCAGTGCCGCAACTGTCCATATCGGTGCCGCAACTGTCCATATCAATGCCGAAAATAATCGTCAGACTGATACTCAAAAAAGTATCAGTACGAGGATAACTGTTCGTATGAGTGCCGCAACTGTCCATATCAGTGCTGCAACTGTCCATATCGGTGCCGCAACTGTCCATATCGGGGCCGCAACCGTCCATATCGGTGCCGCAACTATCCATATCAGTGCCGCAACTGTCCATATCGGTGCCGCAACTGTCCATATCAATGCCGAAAATAATCGTCAGACTGATACTCAAAAAAGTATCAGTACGAGGATAACTGTTCGTATGAGTGCTGCAACTGTCAATATCGGTGCCGCAACTGTCCATATCGGTGCCGCAACTATCCATATCAGTGCCGAAACTGTCCATATCGGTGCCGCAACTGTCCATATCGGTGCCGCAACTATCCATATCAGTGCCGAAACTGTCCATATCGGTGCCGCAACTGTCCATATCGGTGCCGCAACTGTCCATATCGGTGACGCAATTGTCCATATCGGGGCCGCAACTATCCATATCAGTGACGCAACTGTCCATATCAGTGCCGAAAATCATCGTCAGACTGATACTCAAAAAAGTATCAGTAAGAGGATAAATGTTCGTATGAGTGCTGCAACTGTCCATATCGGTGCCGCAACTGTCCATATCGGGGCCGCAACCGTCCATATCGGTGCCGCAACTATCCATATCAGTGCCGCAACTGTCCATATCGGTGCCGAAACTGTCCATATCAATGCCGCAACTCATGCTCGGACAGTGTGTAATCTGACATGTGTAACTGAAGTGTCTAATCAGTAGATATCGATCCCATGAAGGTTAATAATCATGCTCTACCACCTTTTGCGCCCGTTTTCTAATGCTCTACAATCTTTTTGTATTCCCCACTCACTGTGTGTTGACTGTAGGAGAGAGCAGAGTGTGTGTATTGACTCGAAATAGCATAGTGAAATTTTAAAAATGTCTCTAGCTAGTATTTGGCAGGACATTTCAGTGTTCCATTTGGGCTAGTTTTGAAGTTAAACGGTCCAACTAAAAAGTGCCCAAGTAAATTCAATAGTGCCACGCAGATATTTTGCTACAGCATTGCTCGAAAGTACTCCACTATCTTTGTATTTGAA